>PVLC010000787.1:44437-74014 GCA_004027655.1 Graphiurus murinus
CTTGTAATCCCAGCATTCGGGAGGCTGAGACCGGAGGATCCGGGTTCGCGGCCAGCCTCAGCTACCTAGTGAGGCACTCCGCAACTTAGTGAGACTCGGTTTCAAAATAAAGAATAAAAAAATAGGGCTGGGGGTGTAGCTCGGAGGTAGAATGCCCCTGAGTTCAATCCCCAGTACCACAAAAAAAAAAAAAAAAAAAGACATCATGAGCAACGGAACTTCTTGGGATCCAAGACTGGGCTAATGAATCTTACATAATCTTTCACAGTGAGTCAGGTTATATCAATTCTAGAAAAGAGCTATCTTGCCAGGTGTGGTGGCACACGCTTGTAATCCCAGTACTTGGGAGGCTGAAACTGGAGGATCCGGATTCGCAGCCAGCCTCAGTGATGCTGCACAACTTAGTGAGACCCTGTTTCAAAATAAAGAATAAAAAAATAGGGCTGGGGTTGTAGCTTGGAGGTAGAATGCTCCTGGGTTCAATCCCTAGTACTGCAAAAAGGAAAAAAAAAAAGCTATCTTTTTCATCTATATAGAAATACATAAAATATAATATTCAAAATGAATTCTGGGAGTTTACACAAAGATATTTCCAAGTATATATTCAAGATCAAATTGAATAAGTGCTGTGTACGTGTGTGTGTGTGTGTATGTGTGTAAACTTGGATCCTCACATGGACTTAGAGTACAGGTGAAATATTTAGATGAGTCTGGAATGAACTGATTGCGTGTCTGTGTGCAAGTGTGTAGGAGCGGGCGTGTGTGTGTGTGGAGGTGCATTTGTGTAGGGTGGGGGGGCATGCACGCATATGAGGATAGACAGTGCTTCTGCATCACCAGTGTCATCTCTTCGCCATCTGTCTCTCCCGTTCTTTCCACCCCAGTACTAGACACATCTGATTTCAGAAAGAAACATTTCAAAGAAAAAAGTAAGGAGCATTTCAAAGAAAAAACTTCGGACTAGTCTCATGTCCCACAATCATGTCAGCTATATGTCCTGGACTCCCCAACACAGGCATGAGTTAAAATCTTCTGTGTCATCATCCAAATGTACACTTGCAGTTCTCAAATCACACGCCACAGCATGTAGCTTAGAAAAAGGCTTGCCATGTTTAGATTCCTCCTTATTCAGTCTCTGATTCATAAATATGTCACATAACTCCACGATACTTACACCCTAAAAAATACTACTGATAGATTTTGGAGTGTCCACTAGTGTTTGGTGGAATCATTTGTTCACCCAGTGTTTGTGGAAAAAGCCTTGGAAAGGGCCAGCTTCCTGGGCGTGTAACACAGCCGCTGAACGGGGCCCCGTGCTCTGTTTAAAGCTCCACAGAGCCTGCTTGAGATTCTTGATAATCTTGCACTGTTATTTTGCGCCAGGTACTCTCCATTAAACAGACTCCAGTTCTGTGTTCCCCTTTTCCCTCCCCACTACTCTGTTTTTGTTTTTGCAATGCTGGGGAGCAAATCTAGAGCCTCATGCAAGCTAGGCAAAGCATTGCCCACCTTTAACCATTTAACCACAGACACATCTCTTCCACAAGGTTGACTTGCTGGCCTCTGAGGTCCAGATGGCTCCCGGGGCTCTGGAACACCTTGTAATGTCTGTTCTGTCCTTTTTCCCACCAGACTCCTCTGGTCCCCAGCATTATATAAGGGTGGACTTTAAAACCATGGCAAGAAAGACCCAAAGGCCATCTATTTAGTCTTCTAGGAGTTACGAAAGAAAGCAAGTAGCAGGAACCACGCGGCGTGTTCTCTTGGGGACAGTGAAGGACTTGTCCTGTTCTGAGGGAGCCAGCGGCCCCTAGCCCAAGATGGTTTGAGTTTGCACAGAATAACTGGGAATTTTATGAGGCTCCTCTCCACTATAGCCAGACATGAAAAATACTATAAAAGCATCAGCCTCGCCTGTTTTTAGTTTAATATCTCTTTTGTGACTTCAGGGTCGCCATTTTTCTGTCATGGTGATATGATAATATTAATCATCACATGTGAATATAATTAATGCACAATATTAATAACTATTAATAATTAATAGTATTTTTATACTTTCTGTTTTCATTGAAGTTTATTTTTTAAATAAGAAAACATAATGATGGAGCATCACTTAGGAAAATAAAATTTGAAATCACTTGGAATCCCTTAAATTCTTTTTTTTTTTTCTCTCTCCTTTTGGTATGGGGAATAGAACTCAGGGAAATTCTACCTCCGAGCTACACCCCCCAGCCCTTTTTACTTTTTATTTTGAAACAGGGTCTCACTAAGTTGTTGAGATTGACCTCAAACTACAGTCCTCTTGTCTCAACCTCCCAAGTACTGGGATTACAGGTTTACACCACCATGCCTGGCTAGAATCCCTTAAATTCTTAATCAGTGCTGTCCAACATGATTTTGTCTGATGATGGAATGTTCTAGATTTCTGTCCTATTGGACATTGGGCATTTGAAATGAGGCTACTGTAACAGAGGGACTGAATGTTTAATTAATTAAACCTTTAATAGCCAGATGTTCGACGGTACTGAACAACACAATTCTACGTAGTTATTCCTCTTATTTTTATGCGCTCTTGTGATCCTTTTTCAAGCTTCCCCTCTGCCCCGCACAGATGACCACATCATCTGCCTGATATGTGGCTTATTTTATACTTAACTTTGTAAACTTTTCCCGTCCTTTGGTCCTAGATTCAGTGATAAAGGGTCTCCCGGGGTTTAGGTTCACGTGTTGGTACAGGAAAGAGGGCCTGCGAATTGCTCAGCCATAGACCTGGCATTGAAACATGGCCACACGCAAGTCCTGCTGTGTTGTCCCAGAAGACAGGACACTCAGTCTGGGGAGGGCTCCCTGGTGCCTGTGTTTTCTCCTGCCCACAGGACACTAAGAAACAACGGTGAGAGGGCAAGTGAGAGCCTGCCACCTTGAGAACATCCAGCCCATTCCTAGCCTCTGAGTGGCGTCAGCCAAAGTGCTTTGCGTCAGCAGTAATCTTAGCATCCAGTCCTCCCCGTAGGCACCATTCCCGTTTCATACCCTAGGCAAGTGAGAATTAAGAAGGCGCTTGATCAGGCTCATGTCGCTTACACAATGCAGGGCTGGAACTGGACCCCAGGTCTCTCTGGCTCCAAATTTGACTCTATTTTCGCTTTTCACTGTCTCCAAGATACTGCGGGATCGTATCGAGGGACACAAGTAGTAGGGGCAGATAGTGCCTTTGTCTCTCATCTTTTTAAATGTGCAGGGGAAGGAGCTGCTTTTATGACAGTTGTCGCTGTTGATATTACCACCTGAATAACTCTGTCTAGTGAAATGCAAAATTCACAATGACATGGTTTTGCTTTAAAAAAAAAATCTTAATATTCTACTGAGTTTTATTGCTTATGTTTGTGAGAGAGAGAAAAACAACTACACATACACACACACACATACACACTCCTGCTCCATCAACAGTGGGATGGTTTCTTTTCAGTTAGAGGACAGATTCCACTGACTTGTGACAAAAGCCACCAGACTCTTAATTATGTGAAACCAATCACCTTGAATCTCTTTTCTTGACATCTCATGGGCTGCTTGCCATGGTCCCTGGAGATTGAGCAACGCCAGGGCTGTGGGGGTACAGGTCCCAAAGGGGAAGAAAACCAATCTCTCTCAACCCAGGAAAGCCAGCACCCCACCAGGACACAGGCCCCAGAAAGTCCAAGCTTGCAGCTCTGCCGGGGTCACCCAACCTGGCCTTTTCAAGGGGGCAGGGCTTGGAGAATTGGGGTTGGGGGGCAGGAAGAGCAGTTCTCCCTTTCTCTAGATGTTTCCCTTTGTTATCAGGGCCTTGGAGAGGTCTGGGGATGGGTGGAGCTCATGTCATTTGGAATCTGGCCACGGCTGGTCCCTGGGGCCGGTGACCCCAGTTGCTTGGGAGACACCAGTGGAAGCCGGCCTTGGCTCTATCTAATCCAGAAGGCACTGGCTCATCACGTGGTCCATTCCAAAAATAACACACCCCAGAGGGACCTTGGAAACACCAGGCCCGGCTAGCGAGAGGCCCAGCAGGCCCAGGAACCGACCGCTTTCCTGTTTGTCTTCTCACCCAACAGCATGGCGACGCCCCCTTGGCCTTTCATTTCCTTCCCTGGCCGTTCGCTCTTCCCTGTTCGGGTGGGTTCCTGCACAGGTTGTCCTCTTGGAGCCCAGAGGCCCAGCCAGAGGGTCACTGGGTGCGTGAGTTCTCAGTAGCAGGCAGGGGAAATTGTCACCAAAGACTGCAGCACTTGGGGTCAGGAAAAAGGGAACAAACTAGCTCAGCTTCTTATTCCAAGACCCATGTCCTGCCGTGGACAATGGGAGCTAATGCAGAACCCGAACAGCGGGGTCAAGCCCCGGGAGCTTAACGGATGGCGGGAGCCCTAGCTGGACTTGGTCGGGACCCCGCCGTTCACCAGCTATGTAAATGTGGTACTTGTCCTCATCACTCTGAGCCTCCTTAAAAGGAGAACAATTCCTGTGACGTGGGGAGGAAGAGTGTACACAGAGTCCCTAGCAGGCCCAACACTGGCTGTGTCAGCCTTTAGCACTTCCCTTCACTCAACAAGGATTTGGGTTACAGGCACAAATATTTTCTGCACCGACAGGTGCAGAGTCTGACACTTATCAGAGAGCTTTGGGGGATGCTGAGACAAAATAAGCCAACATGGCTTCCTCGTGGTCTGGGCTGGGGTGGCTGCGAATGGGCATGAGCTGCTTGGAGTAATAACAACAGAAGTAGCAGCAATAATAGTGATAGTAAGGTAAGGATAGCAGTAAAAGTAGGAGTAATGGTAGCAACAGTAGCAATAGCAGCCCTGGTAATGGTGTTGGTAGCAACACTGATGGTATCATCAGCCTTAGTAGTAACAGTCGTAGTAGGAACGGCAATCGTAATAGTAGCAGTTGGAGTAATAACAGTGACGGTGGTAGTAGTAGTGGCAGCAACAGTAAGCAATGGTGTCATCAGCAATAGTAAGAGTAGTAGAAATTGTAGTAGTAATGGTAGCAGTAGTAGCAGTAGCAGGGTAGCAGTAGTTACAACATGAACAGTAATGGTTCACCAGCAGTAGTGGTAATAGTAGTAGCAGTAATAGCAGTAGTAGCATCACTTGTCATAGTAGCAATGTACCAACAGTGGTAACAGTAGTGGTACTAGAGAATTAAATTTAGTGGTAGTAATGGTAGCAGTTACTAGTGGTAGTGCCAGTACTAGTGGTGCTGGTGGTGGTTGTGATTTAGTAGTGATAGTCATAGCATTAACAGAAACAGCAGCAGAGTAGTTCACATTGACTCCGCCCCGTGGCAGATTCTGCCGAATTATTTCATGGAACAACTCCTTACTTCTTCCAACAACCATAAGACCGCTGCCCCTCCTTACGAGGAGGTGGAGTCCGGACGCCCATACGTGAATGCAAAATCATTTTCTTCTAGCCTGTGCCATGAAGAAGTACACCCACATCGTCCCCTTCATCAGGACCTTCACAAGGTCATGCTGCTGCCTCTGTGGAACACACTAGAAGCAGAGGCTCTGCACCGGCCTTGGCTTCCCACAGGGGCGCGCCAGGGTCCACAGTGGGCAACGGGCATCTGGGGGCGATGAGCAGGCTGACATGCTGATGGGGAAGAAACACTTCCCCACTGGAGGTCCAGGGTGCTCAGTTCTCCGTCCAATTTCTCCTGAGCTGGCCAGAGTCTTCGGTGTGTGGGTGCTCTTGTGTGTTAGTTGAGCTGGCCAGAGTCTTTGGTGTGTGGGTGCTCTTGTGTGTTAGTTAGTTGAGCTGGCCAGTCTTTGGTGTGTGGGTGCTCTTGTGTGTTAGTTAGTCAGCTTTTCATCCCCCTGACCAAAACACCTGACAATCACAATTTAGAGGAGGAAACACTGGTTTGGGCTCACAGGATTCAGGGGATTCTGTCCATGGTTGGCTGGCTGCACTGCTTTGGACCTGAGGGAGGCTGGACATCATGGCAGAAGGGCGTAGTAGAAGAAAGCTGCTCAGCTTATGGCAGATGGGAAGAAGAAAGAGGAGAGAGAGAAATGAGACACACACACACACACACACACACACACACACACACACACACACACACACACCAGGGATAAGACACAGTACCAAGCCATGCCCTCAGTGAGCCACACCCTGCAGCAAGCCTCCACCCACTTGTAGTTTTCACCACCTCCTCTAAGTCCATTCAAATTATTGATCTATCGAGTGAATTCATCCGCTGACGGGTTTGAAGCCCTCCTGATGCACTGTTTCCCAAGAGCCCGCTCTGGACATTGCTGCACTGGGACCAAGGCTTCACATGGCAGACTCTGGGGGACATTTCGAGTTCCAGCCGTGACACCTTGTACTCAGAGCAGATGGCAGAATGGCAGCAGGATGTCTAGTCCTCCGGGCTTTGCTGGCGGCCAGGGAAGCCAAAGCTGGGGTGTCTCCAGGGAGCAGAGTTAGGGAGCGCTGACGCTGCCCCTGTGACCTGGTCACGTCTGCAGCCTGCCCCCTGGGGTTACAAGGAGATGCTGTGTCCCACCTCCCGGGTGGCTTTTCCTGTCTCTGCACCGCTTAATCTGCCTGATGGATGATCCCACCGCATTCCTGAGCATCCTTGGGCGACGACATGTGGCTGGGATTACCTCTTGGGCATCCTTTGGCCATGATTCTATGACTGCGGTCTCGGGTCCTCTCTTTAGCAGGAACAGCTGGCAGTGAGACTTCTCCCTGCAATGGGCTCCAGGAGACAGGAGTCTGGTTGTGTTCCTTACAAATATGCTTTCATTATAGAAATAATAAAGTCTAATACTTAGGAAAGAGGACAAAAGAGGAACTAAAACTCACTCCTAATCCTATCAGAGAAAAAAAATCTGTTTACTTTGGAGAATGTCGCTGCAATTGATTTTTAATGCATGCATACTTCGGAGTGTTTTATTTGATTATGATCATGTAGTATTTATACGGTTATGCAGCCTGTATTTTTCCATGAAGTACTAGGCTAGGTGTAATGAACTATTTCCCCCAGAAATGATTTTTAAAAGGCTGCTGAACATTATGCTTTGTACGTGAAACAATTTAATCATCAAATTGTTATTAGATGTTTACATTGTCTCCATTTCTTTCTAGGATGAATAACACTGTATTGGACATCTCTATGCATGAATCTGAGTGTCTAGTATATATTCTAACAAGTAGAATTATTTGTAAAACTGTTTTTTATCTCAATACATAAAATTGCTTTCTAGAAAGATTGAACTGATTTACACTACCACAGATTCTATAGGGAACAGCCAGTTTCACCACAGCTACCTTATTAGAATTATTAATTTTCTAGGATTTTCTTTCATACACAGACTCATTGTCTTATTGCTTCTATATCCTATATTCATATCTTTGTTTATCCTTAACCATATTTCCATTTTTAAAATTTGTGTCCCTTCTATGCATTGCCTGTTATTTCTCCCTCTTATCTCACCTTTTTTGGGCCATGAATGATGATTTTTTTTTCTTGATGATTCCCCATAGCTCTTTACATGTGGTGCATTAACCATTGTATTTGGGATAAAAGGTCTCCCATGTGTGTATCTCTTATCTTTTAGCTATACTTATGTTTTTACATGTATAATATTTAGTTTGTAAATGAAACATATTCAGTTTAATATATTACTTTTCTGTGTAGACAGATTTGTCCCAGATATCAATTATCTCTTCAGTCATAGATTTTTATATCTGACATTTAAATCTTCAACACATCTAGAATTTATCTTGGTATTTAATATGAGATGCTGACTTGATGTTTTCATATATAAGTAATTTTCTAACAGCATTTGTCATAAGATCCTTCCTTCCTCTGAGGGTGTTGATGAGTCTTTTATTGTACTTTAACTTCACACACACACACACACACACACACACACACACACACACATCTGTTTAGAGGTTATTTCCCTCTGTAGATTTATTTGTTCATTCTCATAGCAGACAAGAACTCGGTCACTGTAGTTTTATGATAAATTTTAGTATCAGCTAGAGTGATCATCCTTCTTACTCTTCCTTTTCAAATTAAGGGGGAAAAGTAATTCCTTCTATTTTCCTTCTCTCTGAGAGCAGTTTACTGAATAGAATTCACACTTTGTAGCCAGACTGAGATAAGGACTCAGATTCTGACTTTTCAGATCATTAACCACAGGAGGAATTTACTTTATCTTCGGGGGGTGCGTGGGGGGTCTGCTTATCTGAGAACAGGGTGAGATAGCTCCTTGTGACAAGGTGCCATGGGAACCTCTAGCCAGCCAGGAGCGCAGGGCCTGAGCTATGGAAAGGGCTCAACAGATGGTGACTGCTATTCCAAGGTGCCCAGGTCTGGCGTTCCACCCCTGACCTCATTTGGGGGGGTACAAAGATACCAGCTGTCTCCCTGGCACCCAGAGCCCCTGGGTTTGAATTTTGCTGCTCTGGCATTTCAAGGTGGTAGATCTCCTGGCATCTCAGGAATTTCTAGGAGACATCTGGTTTTAAAACTTGTGCAGCAAACAACTTGTGTCTATTTGGAAAAGACTGAAGAGTTTGGAGGGCAAGCCAAGCCTGAGCGACATCCCTCTATGTCCAGGTTTGGTCAGGAACAGAAGAATAATGATTCTGGGCCTGAGACCAGCCCCACCTACTTAGTGCTGTGTGACCTCGGGCAAGCTACTTACCCACTCTAGGTGCTAGTGTTCTCAGCTGTAAAGTGGGACTTGCAGAAGTGCCTTCCTTTTAGAATTCTTGTGAGAAGTAAGCATGCTTTTGAATATAAAATACTCAGCAGAATGCCTGGTATGGCGAGTACGCAACACCTATCAGAGGCTGCTGCTGCTGATGTGGTTGAGTGTCAGTGTGTTTGGGGTGTACCTGCCCATGCAGCCTCAAAGGGAAGGCAGGACACCCTATAAAGTTGAAACAGAATATTGGAGTATGAATCTATGCTGTCTCAAAGCGCATTTGAGCTGTGAATATATTCACCAAATGACCTGCTTTATCATTCAATAAGATGTACTATGTGCTGACTTGGCAAGTTGAAAGCTTGACTTGCTCTCTCTCTCTCTCTCTCTCTCTCTCTCTCTCTCTCTCTGTCACACACACACACACACACGCACACACACACACACACACACACACACACATGCCCACACATGCTCACACACGCATGCGCTTGAGGCATGTTTCCAAGTCTGAAAGTCTTTCTACCAACAATATTGCCAAATATGTGCTTTTTCTTGCTTTTATTGACTAGCAGAAATTGGTAGTGAATTCTTTTTTCCTTCCTTCCTTCCTTCCTTCCTTCCTTCCTTCCTTCCTTCCTTCCTTTTTTTTTTTTTTTGTGATGCTAGTGACTGAAACCAGGGGAACTCTACCTCTGAGTGATACCCCAGCCTTATTTTAATTTTTATTTTGAAACAGAGTTGCACTAAGTTACTGTGTGCTGCCCTTAAACCTGTCATCCTCCTCTCTTGCTCTCCCAAGTATGAGGATCACAGGCATGTGTCACTATGCCTGACTAATTAGCAATACATTCTATGCTCTAAAATTTCATGGACATGCCGGATATGACGGTGCATGCCTGTGATCCCAGTACTTGGGAAACTGAGACAGGAAGACTGTAAGTTCAAGGCCAGCCTTAGCAACTTAGCAAAGCCCTAAGTAACTCAGCAAGGTCCTATCTCAAAATAAAAAATAAAGTGGGGCTGGGGTGTAGCTTGAAGGTAGAACACACCTGGGTTCAATCCCTAGTATTAATATATATATATATATGTATATATATATATATATGTACATACATATATTTATATACATTAAAAGTTTTATTTTCATGGATGCTGCCTAGGCCAAAATATTATAAAGTGTGTTGGCTACTTAAGATATTGTGAACAAAGTATTATAAAAAGTGTGTTACTTACCCAAGATAGTATGGCTAAAGTATTATAAAAAGTGTGTTACATACTCAAGATTGTGTGGCTAAAGTATTGTAAAAAGTGTGTTGTCTACTTAAGATAATGTGGCCAGAGTATTATAAAAAGTGCATTGCTTACTCAAGATAGCATGGAAAAGCATCATAAAAGGTGTGTTGACCGCTCAAGAGAGAAGGTGGGAGCTGTCACACCTCAACATCACGTGGAGTACAGCAACAGGACTGTGAAGTCCCATAGCTAAAGAGGGCTTCTTTTTATTTATCTGTTCTATCTATCTACAACATATCTCTCTGAAAGTATTTATTGAGCACCTACTGTCTACCTCACATACTCCTGGTTCTGGAAATCTTGCCTACAGCAGAAGAGCATATATACAGATAATGAACAAATAATTCTCCTCACGTTACTAGAGACCTGGAATGGAGCTACAGCCAAACTAAAGCAGTTCTTGATGCTGCCTCAGATCCTTCATGAGTAGTGCACATCATGTATACACACACGATAAATGATATTAGTACTTTCTAATACTTCCAGTTCACCTTCCCTTCCTAGATCGGAGGATGTTTCCACACACCTCTTGGCCACACCACGCCGCATGATCATGTAACTTGCTGCGACTCATGAAATAGGAGCAGAAGCCACTAGTATCATTTCTGGGCCTGAGTGCTTAAGCGTTAGGGCAGAATTGTCTGAGCTCTCTTCTTAGCTTCTGGAAAGCTAGGAAGCCACACGTTAATGTGATGGTGCCAGAGAACTGCACTGCCAGCCACCAGGGTCTCTGAGTGACCCTCCAGTATCATGAGCAGCAACCTTTCCAGGTGGATTCTGGTCTCTTTCTCCAAAGGACTGTAATTAGATATACAACTGGGGTCAAAGAGCTCTTGTAAGGTCAGCTGGTGACTCTGGCGACAGCGAGGCCTGCAGGAGATCGGAAGGGAGTGTGGGCGTTCAGATGGCCCAAGGCTGCGTTTCTCAGGCCTCAGTCGCTCTCTCATCCCTGAGCATTCAACCCTGCCCCACTCTCTCCTCCTGGGGACAGTGGAGCGGCCTTGTCTCCTGCACAGACGTTATGCTGCTGTTGTTTTGATGGCAATAGGGGAGCGAGTACGCTATTTCCAAAAGGAGGACACCTCTGGAGAGGAAAATTCAGCGCCCCGCATCCTCAGAAGCAGCACAGTTACTGGCACACAGATCACTGACATCCAAATAAGGGTGTCAGGAAGTGAAGAAGTGGACTCTGGCTTTTCCCTCCCAGAATCCTCATCTCTGGAAAAAGGCCAGGTTATGCGGTAGATGACAACATAACTGTATGTCTCTTGCTCTTTTCCAATTCTTCTCCTCATTCTTCAATTCAGTGGAGACAAGAAAAAATTCAAACTAAGATGTTCATGGCTATGAATGTCCATGCTGACCCTCAGTGGGATTTAAGGTAGTAAGCTTTAGTATAAGGATTTTTAAGAGTCCATAAATTTACATTCCTATTTCTGACCCAGTTTTGTATACAACTAAGAGGGCAGCTAGAAGCCCCCTCTGACTGGTCCTTGGTTAATAAATAGATATTTGTACTGGGGATTGAAACCAGAGGCACTCTACCTCTGAGCTACACCTTCAGCCCTACTTTATTCTTATTTTTAATTTTGAAACATGTCTCGCTATGCTGCTGAGGGTCTTGCTATGTTGCCTTGAATCTATGATCCTCCTATCTCAGCCTCCCAAGTACTGGGATTACAAGCATGAGGAAAAAACAATATTTAGAGACACAGAAACAAAAATACAAGTCTAAGACCACTGCCCTGTCCTTCCGTAAACAAAAAACAACACAGATATCTCTTCTGTGGGTAAAAATTGTTGTCCTTTAAGGACTAGATAGATAATTTCAATAGATAAATAATTTCCTGGCTCATGTTCTTGTCTCATGGTGGCCACAGTCTAACGTTTATACAAAAGAGGCCATGAAGACATAGATAAATATAGAAAGAAAAGGGAGAAAGGAAGACACAAAGTTATTCCACAGGGCATTCCTGTGTTAGTCATCTTATAAAAATTATATGTACCACAGAATATCTATTTTTAGAGGCCAGGAGGTTATGTGAAGCAGTTCAGATGTCGGCAAAGACCCACAGGCCAGCTCACAGCCATGATATCGGATATTTGGATATTTGTTTTCTTTATTTTAACTGTGCAAAACCCTTACAGACCACATGGATGTGTTGACCACTTGGGACCTGGGAGATGAGGTCCCTGTGCTTCTTCAAAGATGTCCAAGGCACTAAGTGGCTCTTTTGTGTTATTTTTGTCCATTTTCTTCTTGGCCTGACACTATCACACACACAGACATACACACTATTGTGCACGTATGTGTGTGTGCGTGTGCGCACACACACACAGTTCTTTCTGTACCTTCTCTATGACCCTCTCTGAAAGAAGACCCCAGTTCTCACACAATTACAATTCAAATTTCATTAGAAGCTTGAAGCTGGGTGTGGTGGTACAGGTCTGTAATCTGCAGGTCTGAAATTTCAGAGGCTGAAAAAGGAGGACTGTAGATTCAACACCAGCCTCAGCAATTTAGGAAAACATTTAGCAACTAGCAAGGCCCTGTTTCAAAAGATATAGATAGATAGATAGATAGATAGATAGATAGATAGATAGATAGATAGGGAAAATGGGCTGGGGGTATAGCTTGGAGGTAGAATACCCCTGGGTCCAGTCCTCAGTACCACACATAAAGCCTGAAAAAGCTTGGGGAAGAGGTTATGCCATTTTTCCTAATGATCTTATTAGGGTATTTTGTTCACCTCTTTCTTACTAGTTAAATCATCTTGTCTAAGTTTAGAGAGGCCAGATAATTTGCAACTTCTCATCCAAGTACAGAACACTCGATTTTCCAACTGAGCAGTTGAAAAATCTATTGGATTTGGAGATTGGAGCTGAAATAAACTGGCCCACAGCGTGCCAGCGTCTCATCCGCTGCACATTTGTTTAATCCTTTTCTCCTTTATTTAGTGAAACTCTCATCTGCACTGTTTCTCCTGGATCAACTCTCTTGCTTGCTAAAAATATTTGTTTCGGGTGGCCTGGTGACACTTTGCACCAGAGACTGCAGAACCCTAGGCCTCCCTGCCCTCCACCCTCCTCTTTTGCTATTCTCAGACCAGAGCTGGGGCTCAAGTTCACTCCACACTCCTCCAAGAAATTGGAGAGCTGGGCGTTGCTGGAGCAGGTTTGACACATTTAGCAAATAAAAGTGCAAGCAGCTCAGATGAATTTCAGGTAAGTGACAAATAGTTTTAGTGTAAGTTGGTCCCATGCAACTTTGGGGTCTACTTAGAGTCCTGCTTTCTCATTGATTATCTGAGATTCACATTGAGATGAGCAATCTGTATTTTATCTGGCAACCCAATGTGGGGGGAGAAGATACTTTCTTCAGGGCCATCCTGCTGTCCCTAGCCCACTTGAACCTGTTCCAGGGCGCACACAGCACGCTTAGATAATCGAACAGGACATCAGAGCTCCTCCATCACATGATGACTACTTCCCAGCTTTGCAGGACTGGAAAGATTCCTGGCTTAGGAAATGCCTCCCAGGACACTTCTTAGAGGAAAGAGATGCAGAGAATAAAGGCTCTCTCGTCCTGACTCTTCTGCCTGACTTGTACGTAATTCTTTGAAGTTGGGGAGACTTGAAAATTAACACTGAGAAGTGCTCAGTCCAGGGCAGGATTATAAAGTCTCTACAACAAAAAGTTAACACCTCTCATGTTGGCACCTGCTTTTCATCTAGAGTGTTCAGTGTTTATACTTCGCCCCTCTGACCCTTCAGACACTCAGTGAGGCAGAAATTTTAGGAAATAGGAACTCAGGGTACTGTGGCTTTACCCAAAATCTGACTAGCAGGATGAGTCTAAGGCAAGTGCCCTGCCCTGGTGTCCTTTCTTCTGGGCCATTCTTCCCATGTGCTTAACGGACACACATTTCGCTAATTCAAGCATCTTTTCTGGCCACAGATGAGTGGATCAAGGCTAATCAATCACCATTTCTTCCATCCATAGACCTAATGTCTTGCTATCCCTGGGATCTTAATTATGCAAATAAGCAGCCATAACTAATTTTGAAAGGAGATAGATGGTAAGACACAATTATTCATTAATTTATGTTTTTAGAAAAGCAATGCATCAGAGAAAGTTTTAAAAATTTAGAAAAATCAAAGATGAATCTAATAGTCACTTAGTGACTATTAGCACTTAAACCTTTATTAGCATTTAGGTATTTTTGTTTGTGTCTATTTTCTTGAGGCATTAATACATACATCCGTTTACATTTATGTATATAAAGAAACACACTTTATTAAATTAATGACATACTAAAATATTTTATCCTGAGGTTTCTGCACATATTTTCCAAAGGCATTTAAAAGTTTTTTTGTTGTTGTTGTTTTTTTTGAGAAGACAGGAATCCAGCGTTTCCCAATATAAATTGAGTATATCCAATCTGAATATCCAAATTCCAAAATGGCCCCAAAAGTGAAACTTTTTGAAAGCTGGCATGACACCACAAGTAGATCCTTCCACACCTGACCTTGTAAAATGTGTCACAGGCAAAATTCAGGTGTACTAAAATATTATCTAAAATAACCTTCAGGCTATGTGTGTAAGGGGCATATGGAATATAAATAAATTTCTTGTTTAGACTTGAGGCCCATACCTGCGATATCTAATGATTCATATGTATATATCTAAAAATCTGAAAAAAAAATTGAAATCTGAATTATTACTAATAGCAAGCATGTGGGATAAGGGATGTTCAACCTGTATTCATATCTGTTTCCTTTAATGTCTTCAGGGGCTCTGTTATTGTCAGATATAGAATGTTCCCTGAAGAGCTCAGGGCTGATGTAGCCAAGTCTTGAGGACTGTGATCTCATCAGTGGATAAGCCCATTGTAATGGATTCACTGGGTGGTCACCTAGGCGGGTGGGGTGTGGCTGGAGAAGGTGAGTGCCACAGGGTGTGGCTGTAGGGTCTGTGCTTGTCTTTGAATCCCCTTGCTTGTTCTCTCTTGCTTCCAGCCTCCATGATGTGAGAGCATGAGAGCAGAGCGCTCTCTCTCTCTCTCTCTCTCTCTCTCTCTCTCTCTCTCTCTCTCTCTCTCCATCTCTCCACTTTCTGTCACCATGGCCTGAGCTTCAGACCCTGGCCTAACATGGACTGAACCCAGAATCTCCAGAAAATTGTGAGCAAATAAATCTTTCTTCCTCTAAGTTGCATGCTCAGTCATTTCTTTAGATCAGTGAGAATGTTGACTAAACAGGCTCTAAATTTGAGTCACCTTTAGAAGCCCCAGTGAGATGGGATGGCTAAGTGGACAGGGTCAGGATAATTGTAGATGTAAATCCTTGGTCTCCTCGAAACCCTTGTGAGACCTCAGAAAGCCTAGTAATTTTTGTCTCCATTTTCCCATGTAAGAAATGGGCATCTTAGTGTGTGTCCTTAAGCTAGAGCATATGTAAAGATAAACAGGACATTAAGGGAAAATATTTTGGATATCTTCAAGGTTGGGTAATGCAAAAATACATAGCATTATTAACCTTCTTGATTGGTCCCACTTGAGGCTGTTGGCAAGCACTTCTTATATTTGTTCTAGTTCTTTAAGAAAAAAAAAATGTCTCTCCTGGTACTTATGAACATAACAGATATTATCCCTTGTCTGAAATTAAGTAAAAGTAACATTTTTTGAATGCTTAGTATCCACAATGTCATCTATGCATCTTGAAATGTCAACCACCTGCTAGACACTTACCCATACATTATTCTGTTTAACCTTTCTAAAAACACTCTCTGAGATATTATTAGATTTATTATTATTATTAATGCTCCCTTTAAAACCATTTGTTCTGTCATAGTTAAAGGCCCACTGGAAGTTGCTAAAAAAGTACATAGAGTTCTAGACACCCTTGACCTGACCTTTCCCCAGTGGAGAATCTTTTTTCTTGTTTCAATTTTTGTTTGTCTCTTTATTGACATACAAGGAAACTGAGGCTCAGGATAGCTAAGTAGTTTCCCAGTTTCCAGTTACAAAGACTGGGGTCAAATTCAGCTACCTCTGAATCCAAAATAAACCTCCATCCTGCTTCTGCCCAGGAATTTCAAATTGGAGTTTGGACTCTCTTATTCTAGATCCAGTACTTCTGGTACATTTCCCGCATCCCAATCTACTTCTGGATGCCCCTTGTTGAAGCAGTGGAGTCTTAGGGTAATTTAATTCTCAGTTGGGGGAAGAACTTGGGTTGGCTTACTAAGACTATAGGTAAGAACGAAAATAGAACCTCCTGACAGCTTGATTTCCTTGTGCTGGCACCAGGCTCTGTTCAGGGGAACTGGAGGAGACCCTATAAATATGCAAACGCAGGGAAATCCTGCACCAGGTCATCAACCGCCTGGATGGGACTGGAGGCGAAGCACATTATTGCAGGCAACCGGCTCCAAGAAATTCCTGCATTTCTGAGAACCCCCGAGTAGTTAGTGATTGTACATAAAGGAACAAAGACAGCCAATTTCAATTCCAGAGTTTGGGATTATTCTGTCAGAAATGCATGTAAGCATATGCATTCAATAAGAACGCTAATAGAGGAGGAGGCTTTCCACTGGCTTCTCTCTTGCTTTTTTTTCCCTCCCTTCAAATTGATATCGCAAAGTCTTAAGTCAAACTGTGTTTTATTAAGAGAATGGGTTATTTGAGATATGGTTGTGACATTAACCAGGGCTGAGCCCAGCTGTACTTCTGCCAAGATCCTTCATGCTGAATCTGAATTTCAGTACAGAAAGCCCCGCTCTGCTTAGTTTTGCTTGGCTTGGATGATTTTGCTCAATTCCTACCCAAGTGGCGTCGGTTTTGCCAAGAGCAGGATGATTTCCCGGCCACTGGGATGGTGTCTGTTGATAGCGTGGGTGGTTCACAGGAGCAAGAGGCAGCCAACCGCAGGAGCTTGGCTTCCCTTTCCACGAGTGCCATTCCAGAAAATCCTACCACTGCTTACTGGGCCTGCCAAGAGAAGGGGTGAAGGGCCGCTGGGACCTTGGAATTGGACCTGGCCAAGGAATTAGAGGGGGCAGAAAAAAGTGCTGGAATATGAGATCCTTGGAAACTTGAACTGATTCCTCAAATTTAATTTTCGCTTCAAAGCTCTCACCTTCTTTTCTATGGGTCTTGAGCCAACATCTGCGGGCGCCATCTTAGTAGGAGGCCTTGGTGAAGCGGCTCTCGCGAATGCCTCCAAGTACTGTCTTCTTTAAACTGCTGTGTGAATTCTGACAGACATCCCGCACCCCAGCTTCCTTGAGAAGTGGCCTTGATGACTGAATAGGACCCCACCAACCTCCTGTTCTGTGAGGTCACCAATGTTGGCATTAGAAAAGGAACCTGTTGACCCACGTCTAGGATTGCAGGTTGGCGGCCAGCCTTAGCAACTTAGCCAGACCCTGTTTCAAGTGTGATAATAATAATAATAATAATAATAATAATAATAATAATAATAATAAGGTTGGGGGTATACTCCTAAGCAGTACTCCCCTGGATTCAATCCCCAGTACCACAAGAAAGAGGAGGAGGAGGAGGAGGAGGAGGAGGAGGAGGAGGAGGAGGAGGAGGAGGAGGAAGAAAGGGAGGGGGAGGAGGAGGAGGAAAGGAACCTGGTGGAAATTTAATCTTCTTTCTTTTCCCTAGTGGAACTTTATCCTCCTTAGGAAGGGAAATATTTTTAGGCTCTTCTGCCATGAAATTCCATAAAGCTGAATGACTTCTCTTGTTTAGAGCTGATTGTTTTGTTTATAGGTTATTTACATTCCACTAAACAAGGTAAGGTCAGCATGAAGCTATATTTGCACAGAGCAAAAGACGAAACTCTATATAAAACAAGCAAACAAACAAATAAATCAGACAGCACTGGTTTCTGTGGTCAACTGTAATTTGGAGGAACCAAAACCAAATTAGTTCAGATCCAAAAAATATGGTCTCTCTCTGAGAAATAGGCAAGCTTAGTAAACTACAAAAGATACACAGCCATTTCTAACTATATAGAGCTGTAAAATCAGGTTCCCTTACAGCTTGGCTGTGTTGGAGTTAACTTGTAGTGGCTCCCAAGCACCCCCTGTTAAAATTTCAGAAATTTTTTGAGTCCTTTTTTATAAAAAGCCATTACTTAAATTGATAATAAAATAAATTCTGTTTTAAAAGCATAGTGAATACTAAAAAAAAACTCTTCATTTTCAGATTCTTGTAATGCATTATACTCTTATCTATGCACTGTCAAGGGATGTCACTGCACATCTCTTCTCAAAACCATGTTTGGAGACTGCACAGTAGCTGGGAAATGGAGATGCTGGGACGATTTGCACCACAGAAGTAGGCAAATGCTACCGATCAGGACTGTCTTTCTTTCTTCTTTCCTTCCTTCCTTCCTTCCTTTCTTTTTCCAGGAGTACCAGTAGTTATATAATATATTATATATGTTCTCTCTCTCTCTCTCTCTCTCTCTCTCTCTCTCTCTCTCTCTATATATATATATATATATATATATATATATATAAAATGTATATAATGTGTGTGTCTCTGTGTGTATGTATGTATGTGTGTGGTACTGGGGATTGAACCATTGAACCCTTCAACCCAACTAGAGGACAAGCAGGGTTGGGGGGAAATATATATACTAATATATGTATAATATGTCATTGAATCATTGAATCCAGGCACATTCTACCTATGAGCTATACCCCCAATCCTATTTTATTTTTTATTTTGAAACAAGGTCTTCCTAAGTTGTAGAGGGCCTCACTAAATTGCTGAGGCTGGCTGAGAACCTGTGATCTTCCTGTCTCAGCCAACTACTGGCATTACAGATGTGCACCACAACACCTGGCTCATTTGTAAAATATTTACCAGCTCACCACTCACGTATAGGACATATCTCCTAGTATGTAGACCCAAGTTCTGGGCCTCTGGAGTCCGACAGATATATATCCAGGCATGCCATCTTTTGCCATTTATCAGAACCTACAGTTAGAAACTGAGTCACAAAAAGACAAGAAGATACCTGGGGGTGAAGGATGTTAGCTGTCACATCAGTTCACTTTATTTTTACTAATGAATTAAGAACCTTTCCTGCTGCATACCTGTCAACATACAGGAGCCTGACAGTTTCTAGCCAGGATGTTAATTTCTTCATATGTCTCTAAGAATCTTCTTTCTGGGCTTCTGGGACTTTGACTTACAGAGCATAAGTGGTAATACCTTATTCTTCCTCTGCATTCTTACCTCTTTCTAGGTCCTTGAAACCTGGACTTATAACTAGAAAGGACATCTACCCCTGAATATATAATGATGCTGTGACCCAAATATTAAATTTTTTCTGTCATTTATAGACATATTCATTTCATGAGGGAAGAAAAAAAAGAAAAACAAAGTCTTAGCCAGTTTTAAACACTAGGCATCTTCTTCTTTAAATGAAGGAGACTCAAATATACATCATTAAAAACGACTTGCAAAGCCCAGCTTGGTGGTGCATGCTTATAATCCCAGTACTTGGGAGACCGATCCAGGAGGATCGCAGGTTCAAGGCCAGTCTCAGTAACATAAGTCCCTCCACAACTTAGTGAGAACCTGTTCCAAAATAAAAAAAAAAAAAAAAAAAAAAATTAAATAGGGTTGGGGGTGTGGCTCAGAGTCAGAATGCCCTTGGATTCAATCACCAGTACCATAAAAACAAACAAAACAAAATTAGCAATATGAAATAGTAGCCTACATGAAATGATTAATTTCTCTACTTTAAAGGGATCTGGAAAGTTTCCTGCGTCTTATTCCTCTTTTTTATTCTTTCTTCTAGAATAATTTAGTTGTGTTTTATCTTACTTGCCTTCTCCATTGACTAAATCTCTGTCGATATTTGGAAGAAGAAGAATTAGAAAAAGAAAAAAAAAAAGTCCAATGACCTATGTCTTTGTTTGGTCCTGCAGACCCACTGTGTCCCCTCAAGGTACGGATAGGACCATGAAGAGTGGCGGCGTGCTTTCATTTCTATTGTCTCGCCGAGACAGAAGGGGATTTGCGGTTCTCAAGGTCCCTGGACTACCTCTTTACCCAAAACATCCATCCTGGGTATTGGGGGAGGTAGAGAAACTCTGCATAGCTATTTATTTTAAGTGCCTGATTAAAATTTCATGAAAACAGGAAGTCAGGGGGGAAAGAATAGATTGCAAGAGCGATGAAATCCGGGGCTTTGTAATTTTTAGCTCACAGGGAAAAAAATGCGTTAAATCGTAAGGAAGGTATATTTTCAGAATCGTGCTGTGGCCACTAATGGCATATTTTGTCACTGGCTGGGGAGCTGGTGAACTAAGAATGGGTCCAATTTTTTAAATCTTATTACACCATTTTGCTCTCATTTAGAAATTGTCACCTTAAAGTAACCGAATGCTGCTCTACTTAAGGCAAACGTCATGCGGAGATCCCTGTGCCTGCCGGCCACATTGTCTTCTATTTAAGCAGATAGAAATGTTGTCCTGACACAGTGGAACAGCACAGAATCTGTCCGCCCCCTTAAGTTGATGTCGCCTAAGAACTTAATCTTATCTAATTCCCATATCCAATGGGATAAAGAATTGAGAGGAAAGAAAGTAATGACATTTTTTTTCCTGGATGATGACTGAGTGATTTCTATCCTGGGTTAATGGGAATAAGGTATGTCTGTGGGCATTCAGCTGTCGAGGAAAATAGCATTCAAAACAAAAGCACACAGAAGCGCACATCATACTGAAGATCGTTTGATACCATCAAACCCTTCCCGTGTCCTCCATGCTCTCACAGTCCTACTCTTCCTAAAAATTCCAAACTTGTGGGTGGATATTGGGTAGCAGGCCTGAACCTTTGGGGTCTCCAACTGAGCTCTCATTTAGCTGACCAGACAGGAATCACGGCAACAGGCTAACGTCCAGATAACTTTCATTTGCCCGTTTCAAATAAATCCGCAGCTAAAAAGCAGACCTGAAAGTCCAATCCCAGAGGAAGGCATAATCCTTATGAGAGACGGGTCAGAGAGAAGCAGGAAATCCCAGCAAGAAGGTATCACATAGCCCCCAGCTAAGCAGCAAATTAAGTCCCCCTGCGGAAGGGTTAAGTCGGTTAGATCTCTTTCCAAGCCCCCTGCTCGCCCATTGAAACTGACCTGAACAGGGATCAGGGTGTTTATCTAGGCGGAAAAGCAACTGGGGATTCTGATGGGCACAGCTGGATGCCAGGGAGTCCCTTCAAAAGCCCCAGAATCCCCCAAGGCCTGAGGAGGCTTGAGTAGCTGGGGGGAGCCTGGTATCTGCAGGGCAGGTGTGTTTTGTAGATACCAGACTGTTTGGGCTCATTTCATGTTGATGAGCATAGGATCATTCCAGTTATATTGTTCAAGACAGGGAAAAGAAAGACACTGCAGTCAAATTTTCAAATCCCTTTAAAGTTGAATCGTTCTATTTAGGCTGATACTGGCTTAACGATTTCATTTCTGCAAAGATCGGTTTGTTTGCTAGGCCTTCCTTCATGACTGGGTGTGACAGATACCCTTGCCTGAGTTATTAATTAACTCATTTACTTATTGCAGTCTTTGGGATGGGACCCAGGGGCCCTCTACCACAGAGCTGCACCCCAAGCCCTTTTCATTTGTTATTTTGAAACAGGGTCTTGCTACGCTGCAGACTGGCCTCCAACTTGCAATCCTCTGTCTCCATCTCCCAAGTCTTGAGATTACAGCTGTGCACCCCCACTCCCAGCTTACCTGGGTTACTAGCCTCTCTGTAGTGCAGTTTCTCCTCCTGTCAAGTGGTGCTTCTAAATCACACCTTTGTCACTACACTTTTACGAACTGGCTTATCCTGTCTCGCAATTCTTTGTTTCCTGTCAGCCCTCCGGTCCACAGGTTCTGCTGCATCCTCAGGTTTGGCTGACTATGGATATATGAAAAGATCTGCATCTGTATTGGATAGCCATGGGCTTGTTTTCTCATCACTACTCCTTAAACAATGGAGTGTTAATAACCACTTACATAGCATGTATATTATATTAGGTATTATAAGTAACCTAAAGGTGATTTTAAGTATACTGGAAGATGTGTATAGTTTATATGCAAATACTAACTAGTTCATTTTATAGAAGGGTCTTGAGCATTGATGATTAGGATATCCATGGGGGGAAGGGGTCCTGGGTCCTTCCACAGATACCAAGGGACAATTGTACCCCTGTCTTCTTCACTAAAGTGTGGGGGCAGTCAGTTCCTCTTATTCTCCAGTTGCGTCACACCCCTTAGCCAGGTGTGTGGCCACGGTGATGTTCAGCAGTGCGTATTTCAGAATGAATGAACATATGCTTGCAGATTGTTATGAGGCTCGAAATAAGTAATATATGGAGAAGTTCATTTAAGAGCTTCAGAAAGTTGATATCATTTCTTGCAGTGGAGTTTGGTCTAGCGTAGAGAAAAGTCCTCTGTAGTCTCCCAGTTCCCAGAAGGAGAATTTGCTGTGCCAACTGTAAGGAACCAGCCACAGAAGTGTCCTCTCCCCTTAGCATAGGCGGAGAATTCATGTTAAAACAATCATGGCTGGAAGATGAGCAGGTAACCAGGTCCAGAAGATGTCAATGTGGGCTTACCACATAGAAAGCTCTGTGCTTTAACATCATAAGAATGTCTGCTATCAAACAATATTGGCCAGCCAGGTGTGGTGGCCCACGCTTGTAATCCCAGTACTTGGGAGGCTGAGACCGGAGGATCTGGGTTCGTGGCCAGCCTCAGCTACTTAGTGAGGTCCTCCACAATTTAGTGAGACCCTGTTTCAAAATAAAGAATAAAAAATAGGGCTGGGGTGTAGTAGCTCAGAGGTGGAATGCCCCTGAGTTCAATCCCCAGTACCGCAAAAATTAAAAAATAAAATAAAATAAAATAAATTGGCCAATGGAAAAGCCCAAGAAGATAAAAACAATTAGACACCAAGAGGGAGATCTCTTGGGGGGAGCATTTTCTCAGAGTTCTCTTCCCATCATTCCATCTTTCCCCCTGGGCTGGAGAAGCTTTTGAGGCCAAAGACACCATGTCTCTTCTTTGGAATTTGGAAACCTAAACATGATGTTGCAGGGATATGTTACTACTCTGGAGTTCTCCAACTGTGTGGTATTTATGAAACAAGTCCTTCCGAGGGGCCGTGGGCATTTAGTGCCTTGATCAAATTCAGCCTCCCAACATTCTGCTGTATTAAATGACTTTTGCCCAAAGCCCCAGCCAGCAAGCCATCCTTGGACGGATCTCAATCCAAGAAGACTCTCTGGTTTAATCACAGGCTTCTCTCCCGTCCAGAGCACTTTGCTGGGACCTGGCTCAGCGCACCCTTCAGATACATGAATTGTGCCTCCCGCCTGGACTGCCAGTTCCCGAGGGACGGGGCAAAGTCTAGATGTCAGCCCCTGCCCTGCCCTGTGCCAGGCATAGCGAGCGTCACCACATGCCTACTGGCCTGCTTCAGTTAGTATTGTTTGGGGTATTTTTTTGTTTTGCTTTGCTTTTTGCTAATTTTTTTTAGTAGCTATTTCTTCTACTTGTGCACGCAGTCAGAGGTAGCACTTTTGGCAGTAGAGGAAATGGGCCTTCATAGCTTCATAGCTTTCCTCTCCTGTGTAATAAGCCACAAGAGACAAGAGCACTGTCTCACATATATAGGAAGACTCTAGTGTAAATAGAGCTGTGGCTTCTGCCCCAGGGAAGTACATGATCTAGGAGACCAAATAGCCCTGGAATGGCAGAGGGTCCTTGACTGGGAGCTGAACCCATCTTGATCTCACTACCGGCTCTATTGCTAAATAGCTGTGTGCCCTTGAGCATGATACTCAACCTCTCTGAATCTCTCATGCTTCCTCTTGCCTAGCATGTCTCAAATCCTCTGCTGTATGCTTGGTGCACCGTGTGATCAGACAATTTCTTCACATCAACTCAGTCTCCTTGCAAGAACTGTTTCCTCTGTCTACCTGTGCCTCTTCAGAGGCAGCAACTACCTCTTATGCATCTTTATGTCCCTGGAGCCCAGCATGGTTTCTGGAAAATGCAGATGAGAACACTAAGCTCTACTGCATAGGATTGTAAGAGAGAGGAGAAAGGGGGGGGGGAGGGAGAAGGAAAAGGAGAGGGAGAGGGAGAGAGGGAGAAAGAGAGAGAGAGAAAGAAAGAGGGAGAGGGAGAAGGAAAGAGGGAGGGAGAGAGAGAGAGAGAGATCGGTTTATTAAAGGGCTTAGGCAGGTGTCTTTTTCCCAGGGAAAGCACATGAAAACCAGTGGCCCATGTTCTACTTGGTTCAGTATACTTGAAGGAAGCTGTCTCATTGAAATCCATAGTACTATCCTCACTTCATAGATGGAGAATCTGAGTTCAGAGAGACAAGCTGGTTGGAGTTTCTTGTACTGGAAAGACACGTCCAACCGTGCATGGACAGTACTGTTGATGGAGAGAATTTGCAGAGGTGGGAGGACAGTTGTTGTTTTCTGGGAGACTTAGACTTAAAAGAAGGGGGGGGAGGCTCTTGGGGTGATCAGGAAGCCACTCTGGCTGGACACCTTGAGTCCTAGAATTCTGGAGTCCACAGGAAGAACCCAGAGGTCCTGTAGGCAACGGGCCCCGAGGATTAATGGAGGGTTAAGTGCTGAGCGTGGACTTCCCACTCCCTCATCTGCGTGGGGAGGACCTTTCTTTTCTTTTTCAAAGATCTATGTGCTGTATGTTTTTTTCTGAAGGTCCATCTATTACCATCTATTAAACCAACAGTGGTCGAGCTGAGGACAATTCTCTGCCATGTAATTAACCCCCGTGGGGTCCCATTAAGAGCCAATGATATTTTATGATTTTATTAACTGAAAGTAAATAGGGAAAGTGTCGGCTGTGGAACTCGGGCTCAGGGCTCCAAGCTACCTGGGCACAAGGTGTTCCCTCTAGCAGTCTGTGTTCCTTTCTCCTGAACAAGGTCTAAGTGTATTCTATGTGTGACTTTTTTTTTTTTTTTTTTGGTGGTACTGGGGATTGAACCCAGAGGCATTCTACCTTAGAGCTATACCCCCAGCCCAATTTAACTTCTTATTTTAAAACAAGATCTAGCTAGGTTGACAAGAGTCTTACTACTTGCTAAGGCTGTCCTTGAACCTGCGATCCTCCTGTCTCAGCCTCCCAAGTACTGGGATTACAAGAGCGTGCCACCACACCCAGCTTCTATGTGTGGCTTTTAACTCATTACTTCTTTGGATCCTAGAGGAAAGTAAAATACAGTGCAAAGCGAGAACTCTGTGGAGCCAGACTCCAGTCTTCTGAACAGAACTATCTTGGGAAAGTTAAATTCAGCCTCAGTTTATTCCTCTGAAACATGACAATGACGATAAAACCTCTCTCCTAGGGGTGTTGTAGGGTGAGGTAAGTAGACAGAGCTCTGAGCAGGTTCCAGGCACATGGGGAACTTCAGATGCTAAGTCTTATTCCTTAGAAACGGCAGCAGCTCCAGGGGCCCTGAACTCACTTCCAGCGATGGAAGCAGGTTTGAGCAGGTGGAGGAGCATGGCCCAGAGCCACCCAAGGACAGCGCGGAGACCCAGGGCAGGTCCGATGGCGCCAAAGCCATACACTTTTCTACTCTCTCCCAGCATTTTCAATACTAATTGTCCATGTCTGGTGACATCAACTAGACAGTAAATAAGAGAAGCCATTTCCAAGCACTTCCTCCGATTTCAGAACCTGCACATCAGAGAGAAGTGGGCTGCTGGAGTGTGGGGATGCAGGAGCAACGGCCAGCTCGGTGCTCCTTACGTATGGCCTGGTCTTCTCCTACAGAGAGGGGAGCTCTGCATGGCTGTAGTGAGTACAGTGAGGTGGGGCAGGGCAGGGAGAGGACACCTGGCAAGAAGACTGGGCCAGATGCTAAAGGGTCTGATGTCCACAGGGACCACTTCAGCTCTCCTGGGTGCTGGGACCCAAGGTCACTGGAGAGCTGGAGCCAGGAGTACAATTGGGTCTGAGTTTGGTTGTAAGATCGTCCAGCTGCTGGGTGGAGTCAGAATCGGAAGCTTGAGCCCTGGCAAGAGGAGAAGTCAGGAGAGTTAGCAGGCCCTGCTGGCGGCCGACCTGTGTACGCCCAGCTCCCAAAGGAGGCTCAGCCATTTGCAATGGGTTGCCACCCTTTGGCTCCAAGTAGGAACGCACACACCAAGGGTCTTTGGTCAACGCAACTTCCTCTCCCCAAAGGCCTCCGGGGTCCCCTCCTGCCACTCAGCCTGAGCCCAGAGGGAAAGAGGAAGACACGCTCCCCTGGAGTCTGGCAGACCCAGGGCCAGGCGAGGAGAGACAAGTCAGGATGGATACGCGGTCAGGACGGTCCAGGCCTTTAGTTACTTATCCTGCCTGGCCACAGGCCACAGGACCACAGCTGGCTACCTGTGCTCTGAACGCAGTCCTTCAGGAGCACCGCACCAGCCCAGCCCCGGGACTAGGACAGGAAGTGTGAAGCAGCACAATTACAGCGGCGCAAACCACAGGCAGGAAATTTGGGTATTTGAGAGGAGCATCGCCTGGCTTGGACTCTCGCCAGGCCACCCGGGGTTACGGTCTGTCCTGGTCCCCAGGGCAGGGGATGGTTAGCGATGACAAGCGATAAGGAACTGGCTTTTGCATTGCAGCAGATAGGAGGGAGAGGGAGAGGCAGGGAGGCCGGTTCAGAGATGACAACTCTAAGAGTGCAGCTGCCAGGCTCCTGCTGGGAGGTGGGAAGGGGGCTCTTGGGAGCAGCTTTCCTGGGACACGTGGTGAGGGATAGACTCCCCAGAGCATCCTGTATGGACAAGGCGGGTGGCAGACCCCAGATGCTCTCTATGCCAGGGGCCTCTGCGGTTGCAATCACATGCAAAGCCTGTGCTCAGAGCCGGGGATGTTTTATACCAGTTCCTCTGTCTTTAATGTCCCTAGTGAAGTTGCATGGTTGGTTCTGAGTCTCCTGAGTTCTAGGTAACAGACCCAGGTATGTCAGTCTGTTTTGTGGCCTTAGGCAAGTCACTGAACACCTCTGGTCCTTAGGTGTAGGAAGGGGAGGATCGCATTGGCTTTACCACAGGGCTGTTATGAGAATCAACTAAGACAATAGACATGAAGAACTCTGGAAAGTATAATGTAGCTGCAAGGCATTGATAATGTGATTAGTAATAGTCTTATCACATCCCGAAGTGGTAGAGATCCCTGGGTTTCCACTTCGAGGAGCTTATAATTCTTGTGCATGCAATAGCATACCTACTATGTGCCAGGCGCTGTCCTCTGTGGTTTTGTTGTTGTTGTATATTAATTTGGTTCTATCCATAACCTGACTACATAATGTACTATTATCACCATTACATGGATGTGGAAGATGAGGCCAGAGAGGCCAAATCACTCTGCCCCCCTTGTATCAGTTGGTCAGGGCTGACACAAGATCAAGTCCACACCCTCTGGCTGCAGAACCTCTATTCTAACCTGTACCCCTCGTGGGGGAATAAGAGGATCACTGGTAGTTTTCAGGATTCCCTTGAGAGTCCTATAAGATCTGTCTGTCAAGCTCAAAGCTTACGCAGCTAAGCATTTGCCTATCTAGCCAGGGGGACTCATGGATGAGCTGTCCAGAGAAGGATAACTGAACCCCATGGTAAGCCGCCATATTGGTCCCCCAGGGAGCAGACAGGATATCCGTGGCAGTATCACAGACAGACTGCAGAGTGGGATTCCCCAGGTGACATCTCAGCTCTCCTTCTTCTTAGCAAGGAGACACTGGGCCAAGAATCTATCTTCTAAGTCTCTATTCTCCACCTCTCAAATGGGAGATACTGTGAGCTGTTCGTGGTATGATTGGGAGAAGGTAATAAACTAATATCTGTGAAGCATCATGCGATGTCTGAAATCAAGTAAGTGCTAATACATTTCCAGATATGTGACTTACTAGTAGTCTTCTTCCAGGGGAAACAGAGGTGGTGACTTTTGATGCGTTGAGGAAAGTTCTATTGAGATCCAAACAACAGAAGCAGAGTCCTAGGTCCTGGCAAAAACATTGCAAAAAAAAAAAAAAAAAATCACCCTGATCTTGAGTTGCTATTGTGGGTATCTTCAGAACTCTGACTTTCTCATCAAAGTCTAAATAAACAATCCACCCAAAACCCTGCACTGGAAAAGAAGAGGCTCCGGGTTGCAGGAGACAGGTTGGATTTGGAAGGCTGGTGTGGTCACTATTTGACCTTTGTTTAAATTATTTAAAGTATGTCTGCTGCCAGGGGCTTGCGGGCAAACAGTCCAAGTTAAGAAAATATGTAATTAAGTGAAACGACCCATCATCAGACTGGGAGCCAGCCACCAGCACTACCGCGCAGCCCTTATCTCTAGACGTCTCTCCATCAGCACTTTTTTGGAGTTTTTGACCAGAGCCTGGTGGAATGCTTGGTCTTTGTGGTTTTCTTCTGATGGAAGAGGTCTAGCCATGGTGGGCTCAGAACCAAGCAGCTAAGATCAGAACTTAGACCTTAGTTACTCTGATTTATACAGTAACAGGTGAAGAGCTGGCTGGTATTCGTGGATAACAGACTGAAACAGATAGTCAAGAAACAAGAGCAGTGTTTTGAAGCCCTAGAGAAAAAAAACTGGGGATTCCATTCACAGAATGCATCAAGATTCGGTGAAGAAGGTGTAATTTAGCGAGCCTTTGGTCAGAGGTCCTCAACCCTTTCCTAGTCATGCAAAATTGTGTTTAAAGATAATCTTCTAGCCAGCTGTGTTGGCAGATGCCTGTAATCCCAGTTCTTGGGAGGCTGAGACGGGGGACAACAGGTTTAAGACCATCTTCAGCAACTTAGCAACTGAGTGAGGCCCTCAACAACTTAATGAGACCTTGTTTCAAAATAAAAAATAAAATAGGGCTGAGGATGTAGCTCAGAGGTAGGTTCAATCCCTAGTACCACAATGAAAAAAAAAAGCTAAGGGTATAATTGCTCTAAGATACGGATAAGAGAATTTGACCCAGAGATCCTTCTTTTCTTGCTCTGGAGTGATGACGATTGGTGCCAGCTACCAAAGTCTGTCCAGCTGTCTGGTGTTCTTGAGAATATAGTTTGGGAACCACTTCATAGTGGAGAGTATCCTGGAAAATGAAAACAGTGCTTTGATTAATTTTCTCATCTATCAAACTGTAGTAATAAAACTCCCATCTCTAAAGGCACATTGCAGAAGCACATCTCAGATGAGCTCATCCACAGGAAGGGCTGAGCAGCTCCTGGTACAGAGGAAGCACTTGAAAAACATCTGCTGAAATAGTCACCTATTATATCAGTTATTATTGTGAGAACCATGACAAGCTTTGGGACTTGAGCACATTTACTTAGCCTCTTGGAAAGAGCCTCAATTACTCTCTGTAGATAATACCCACCGTGCTTTGTTGTTAGGAAATAGTCAACAGTAGTACTTACCAGTTTTTCTACTTTGCCATGGGCACTGAGAAATTGGGCCAAAGTTAATATTTCTAAAGCAGAGTAGGGGACAACTCTCAGAGGGCATTTTGA
>PVLC010000787.1:74114-177119 GCA_004027655.1 Graphiurus murinus
TCCTTCCTTCCTTCCTTCCTTCCTTCCTTCCTTCCTTCCCCTTTGAGAAGGATCTCACATTATTGCTCACCTTGGCCTCAGACTCTGGGCTCAAGAGATCCTCCTGCCAAGTGTGGTGGCGCACGCTTGTAATCCCAGTACTTGGGAGGCTGAGACCAGAGGATCCTGGTTCGCGGCCAGCCTCAGCTGCTTAGTGAGGCCCTCCACAACTTAGTGAGACCCTGTTTCAAAATAAAGAATAAAAAAATAGGATTGGGGGTGTAACTTGGAGGTAGAATGCCTCTGAGTTCCATCCCCAATACCACACACACACACACACACACACACACACACACATACACAAAGAGATCCTCCTGCCTCAGCCTCTTGAGTAGCTGGTACCACAGGCATGCACCACCACACTTGGCTCCTGTGTGCTTCTCCGGTGGTCCAGGTCAGGCTGCTTTGGCTTCCTGGCTCCCACCCCTGCATTGAGCAGAGGTGGAAGAAGGAAGAACCGCTCAAGAGCTGGTTCCAGGGCTACACAAGCCAGGATCTCCACCTCTCTGCTCCTCCTTTATCTTAGCATAGATGGCTGACATCTCTGGGTGTTGGCAGAGGGCCTCTGACCAATGTTGTCAGCCACGGACATGGGCTGAAGAGGATCCATTTCAACCCATGTTTCTGTGATTTGAACCCATGTCTTGTGGCCAGGAGAGGAAATATGGCTAGAACCACACACCTGTGTTTAGAACTGCCTCCCAGAAATGGACGGTGTGACTTTCACTCACTCCTCATTGGCCAAGGAAGTCACGTGTCCATGCCCAAGGGTAAAGAGGACAGGAAGTACAGTCCCCTCCCTGCCTGGGAGGAAGAGAAGTAGACACACTCTAATAAGTGGCACTCATCTTCGTCACAGATAAGGACCTGAATGAGTAGGGTCAGCAATCTGGAAATCTAAGTACGTCATGATGGTGAAGGTGACTAGTAATGGCGACCATTTATTGAGCACAGACTCTGTGCCTGGCCGTGGCATCATCCGCGTCATCTCGTGGACCCTGGCGTCTGGATGGGGTAGGCCCCTCTCCACGCCCCACTTGCAAAGGTGCGGGCTGAGGCTTGGAGAGATGAGGTCATTGGCAGGGGGGCTTCAGAGCCGCTGTGAGCGTCCCGCATGCTCACTCAGGCGGGTGAGGGGCAGGTTAATAAAGGAGCAGCCATGTCAGGACCCAGGAGAGTCCTGGGGAAAGAGGAAAGCAGAGCCTGCAAATATGCAGTCAGCTGGAGAGGGAGGCGGGGGATGGACGCCCCACGCACCCTCCTCTGGCCGCCTGTGGGTGCGCCACGTTGGCCAGATCCCACCAACATGCCGAAAGCATCAGACTCCCTGGTTACTGCAACCAAATGTTACAGATTGCACAGCCCCCGGGACCGAAGAGATGGAGATGGATCTGCAGGGGTAAACAGGGCATAGTCGGAGTTCTAAATCTTAGAATTTTCTGAACACTAGAGCCGGAGTTATTTATTTGTTTGTTTGTTTGTTTGTTTATGTGGTGCTGGGGATTGAGCCCAGGAAACATTCTACCTCCGAGCTATACCTACAGCCCTATTTTATTTTATTTATTTATTTTTAAATTTGGAAACAGGTTCTTGCTAGGTTTCTGAAAGCCTCAGGAAATTGCCAAGGCTGGCTTTAAACCTGGAATCCTCCTGTCTCAGCCTCCCAAGTACTGGGATTACAGGCATGTGCCACCATGCCTGACTCAGCCTGAATTTTTCAGTCCTTCTGTTGGAAGAAAATGGCCATGTCAGCCAAGCACAGAGAGCCATGCTTAGGAAAACCAGAGCTCCAGGTAGCAAGCAGGTAATGGTTTTCCATTTTCAACCAGCCAGGAAGTCAGGCTGCCCTGTTTTTAAATGCTGTGTATGTTTCATATTTGCACCCATGCTATGAGTACTTATGTATTATTTTTAGGCAAGCTTATCTTTACAAAGCTATTATTCATGAAACCATACCTGTAAGCCACCCTCCCCCCCCAAAAATAAAAAGTTGAATAGCAATCCATTTTTCACAAGAATTCTGCTCCGCATTTGAGTGATAGGTAATGGGACGTCTGACAAGCTGCGTGTTGGAGGTCTCTTCCCAGAGACACCACTATGCATAGGCAATGAGAACACATTTGCTTTTCTCCAACAAGCCGGAAGAGCTTATTTCCCCCGTGCCATGGAAAGTCCTACAAAGTGGGCCAGAAAGCTTGACTGTGATTTATCTGAAAACAACTGTTAAACATCTCAGAAATTAAACTTACTAAAATGGAGGGGAAAGGAGGTTAACGCCGACGTGGAGAACCAATATCAAATGTTCTACTTTTGTGGTGAGGGGCGGGGAGGAAGGTGTGCTTCCTATTGATTGCATTCTTTCATTTGATGAGGATTTATTGTTGTGCTTTTACTGGCCTGGGAGATACACCAGGTGGAGAAAGACTGTGCATTTTCACGTCCAGGAGAGATTGTATAAGAAGGCACCTGTCCCATCAAGGGAATGGCCTGTGTTGGGTTGGGAAACAACATTGTCAGCCATCTACATCAAACACATCCTGGGTCCGATTCTAAGGTGGGTGTTTTCATTGATCTGTTTCACTTAGTCCCTGATTCAAGCTCAGAGGCTGGTGCTCTTCCTGTCCCTACTTTACAGATTGGGGAAACTGAGGAACAGGGAGGTTATATCACTTGCCTGCTATCCCATAACTGGTGAAAGGCAAAGCTAGGATTTATATCCCAAGATTTTTTTGACTTTGTAAACAATGCTTGCAATTACTTTGCTAGATATCTTTTCATGTAGTGGGTCCTCAACTTTCAAAAAAAGCTCAGTTTTGTTAAGCATCTACTATGCTCCAGGAATAGCTTAAGGAGTTTTGAGAGCACATAGGTGATCGCAAATCTTATTGGTGAGTCTGTAAGAAGACTGTGGTTTATAATTCTCATGCCTTTCACTGGGAGCTTGGTATTCAATGAGGTTCTGTGAGGTTTTGTCTTTGGCCAAATTGTTAGTCGGCTGCAGAACCCTGTTTCAGAGTCCTGTCTCCAGGACTCTAAAAACTAGGTTCCATCTGTGACAAGGTGCTCACCCTCTAAGCTATGCAGATTCGTTAGCCTTTCATTACTGTGATGAACATACCTGACAAGCACAACTTAGCGGAGGAAAGGTTTATGTGGCTCACCATTTCAGAGGTTCCATCCATGGCTGGCCCACTCCAAGGCAGAAGTGTCCTGGTGGCCAGGTGCTGCAGAGGAAAGTTACTCAACTCAGCATACTGGAAGGGGGGGGGGACCAAGGACAGTGTAGTACAAGGCCATGCCCCCAGGGACCCACCTCTTCCAGCTATGTCCCGCCTCTGGGGGACAGTGCAGTCAACACATGAGCTTTTGGGGAGTGCACTTCAGGTCCAAACCATAACAGCACGGCCGAGTCGAGCAGCCAGCCTTCTGCAGGGGACACCAGAACAAGGGCTGTTGCCTAAGCAACAGGGTAATAACAGTGTGGAGAGGTAAGGGGTAAGTGTGTGAGCTTGCACTCTGTATGCACACATGCGCACACGCTGCCTCGCCGTGGGGCCTTCCAGATACATCTATGCACAGGGGCAAAGATGAAAGGCGCCCTTCTGGGCAGACGTAAGCCTGTGGCCACATAGCTGGGGGAGCAGTTGGCGTTTCTGCATTGGACACCATCACCCCCCCCCCATAGGGCCATCGCGCCATCTGGATGCTGGAGTGTGTAAAGACGCACAGCGAGGAGGGAAGCCCTCGGCACAGGGCTCGGGGAGACCCATCCCAGGACTCAGCACCATCCATCCTCATCAGCTGAAAGAATGAAATCAATACCAGCAAACCCACATTTTTTTTTTTCCTGCCACAAAACCTGACTGGGGCACATGTGTTTCTTTATGATGTTTTTCCCATTATTTTCCTCACATTCAAATATGGATGATCTGGGAGCCGTTAAGCCGTTGTTTTTATAAACGGCACACCCTGGCCCTCCCAGGATCCTCAAGGAGTCCCCTCACCTCCAGGCAGAGGGAGGGAGGCTTCTTCCCAGGAGAGAGGAGGCTCAGATGGTGAACTGGAGGAGGGGCCTCATTGCTCCCCGAGTAGGCTGCCTGGAGATGGCTCTGGATTCTGCAGCCCAGACTGTCTTCTACCTCCTGAGCCCTGATCACAGCCCCTCTGTGGAATGTGAAATCCACTCCCTGCTGGCCCAGGAATGCACCCCAGCCCCCCAATCACATGCAAACTGCAAACGCTTGAAGCTGGAAGGTTGTATTTTCTTCAGCCAGAGATCAGTACCCAGAACTAGTTGTAGATTGCTCATGGAAGACACCTGAGAGCCGGGCATGGTGGCCCAGGCTTGTAATCCCAGGACTTGGGAGGCTGAAATAGGAGATCGCAGGTTCACAGTCAGCCTCAACTACTTAGTGAGGCCCTCTGCAACTTAGTGAGACCCTGTTTCAAAATAAAGAATAAAAAATAGGGCAGGGGGTAGAATGACCCTGGCTTCAATCCCCAATACCACAAAAAAAAAAAAAAGAAAGAAAACAATTGAGAGATTGAAAGATGCTTTGTCTTAGGATGGGACTGAGATAGGGCAAGAGGCTAGGGGGATTGGTTCTCAAAGCAAGATCAAAGGGAAAGGAGAAAAGACCCATCCTTCAAGGTAAAAAACAGACTGTCTCATTCAAAAAGCCATGGGATTATGGAAGTGGCTGCTTTAACAGGTAGTAAGTTCCCCATCACAGGCAATAATCAAACAAGAGGACTTGGAGAAGAACGTGTGCTTTGGGTGACAGGTTACAAAGATCATATCTCTTATCTCTTTGTCCCCTGAGATATTGTGTTTATAACAGATCAGCATGCTGGTCAAGTGTCAATCTGTGGCTATGTTGCCACAGCTAATCGAGGTGGCTCATATTTACAGATGCAAGCCAAGGATATTTGGAACTTAAGCCCATGAACTCTGAGGCGAGATGGAGCTGGGCTTCAGCGTTAGCTCTGAAGGGAGTGGTGCCATCCTAGAAAGGTTTAAACCTCAGTTTCATCCTCTGTCATTTGGGACACCTTCTACCCCACAGGGAGTGTCACAGATTCAGTGACTCACTGAAGACCAAGTGCTAAATGCACAGTCCTGTGTGTGCCTGCATCACACACACACACACACACACACACACACACACACACACACACACAATGAGTGTTAGCACCAAGCTGGTGGGACCCAATGAATGTCTATTTTAATACTCTGCACTGTATAACTCTCCTAGCTCTAAATACATTCCATGTCTCCCTTATTTATTAGCTTAAAACATGTTGATTGCAGCAATGTTGTTATTGTCAACAAGATGATAAAACTTGGCTGGGTAATCTGCCCTTTTCTGAAATAAAGACCTAAATTCATTACTATTTAAATTCAGATTTTGGACTCTCCTATAACTAATCCATTTCCAGCTGCATTCTCTCTCTCTCTCTCTCTTTCTCTCTCTCTCTCTCTCTCTCTCTCTCTCTCTCTCTCTCTCTCTCTCTCTCATACACACACACACACACACACACACACACACACACACACACACACTACTATTTTAAAAAACGATGGTGGTGCATGCTTGTAATCCCAGTACTTGGGAGGCTGAAGGATCCAGGTTTGCAACCAGCCTCAGCTACTTAGTGAGGCCCTCTGCAACTTAGTGAGACCCTGTTTTAAAATACAGAATTAAAAAAATAGGACTGGGGGTATAGCTCAGAGGTAGAATGCCCCTGGATTCAATCCCCAGTACTGCAAAAAATAAAAAATAAAAACTATGTTCCTTCTGCTATAAGAATGAGGTGTTGGGGGGGTTATTATCCTTCCTTTATTCTCCTCTTTTCTTCTTTTTGCAAAGAAAACACCTTTTGGGGGTTGGCATGACATTAATAAAAATAATAAAGGGGAAGGTTTGGAGAGAAAAGGTAAATAAAGCAATTCATACATCATCTGCAAGAGACACAGAGGAAGGCAGAGAAAAATCACCTCCCCATGCTGCACGTAGGGGATTCTCATGAGTCAGCGCCCTCCACTCCCCGTTCCTCAGCCGGGATGCCATGGGTTGGCTGTATCTGCTGGGCGGCCCGGGCCAGCCTGGAGACTGCTTGTAATTAGCTGTGATTCTCTTCTGCAGCGGCTGATAATAGAGGTATCTCCCCACGTGTCACAACTTAAAATGTAAAAGCACCTCTCCCTGCCCCAACCACACATGTGCACTCAAGCACACATCTGGACAGTGGTGGCTCTGGGGAGTCTGACAGTGGGCAGGAATGACCAGCTCCCCAACGTGCAGGGCGCAGTGTAGCCCTGGTGTCCAAAACGGATGATAATGCCAACGTGACATCAGGGAGCTTGCAAGTGCAGTGTCCTGCATGTCCCTCACCAGGGCTCAGTCTCCTGCTAAGTCGCATGTTCTTGTGGGTGTGGGAGCAGATAGGACTCCACCCCAGGTGGCTTCTCTTTGTCCCTGTGATCAGCAGATGCCTCAAGAGTGAGGGCAAGTGTGACAGCCCCCTCTCATCTGGACCACTGTGGCTCCGACTGCCCAGGTGCAGTTCTGTTCCATAAGGAAGACGCGGAGGCTGGTCTGCATGGGGCTGCGTCAGTCAGGGGGCTGTAGAGAGAGGTCCCACCTCCAGAGGCCAGTTGCAGAATCTCATTAAAATCCTGCAATTATACAGCTTCCCACTTGGAGGATTCCCTGAAAAGATCCAATAGCCTGGTTTTCCGAGTATGGGCATTGAAATGCCAAGAGGAGACAAAGTCATTTCTAGTAAAAATAATTAATATTCACTGAGCTCCTTGCTATAGGCCAAGGTGCTTCTATGAACTGTACATGCATTTAACTGAGAGAAACACAGCTATGGTACCATTTTACAGGTGAAGGAAAGGGGCGCAGTAACCCATTTTGTCCTCTCATCCCAGATGTGGAACCTCTGTGAAAACCTAAATATAGTATGCAACATGCAACTGTGTCATATATAGCATAATTATATAACACATGTATTATATATAATATATGGTAAAATCATGTAACTCATGTTATATATAATATGTAGTATAACTATATAACACATATATAGTATAATTATATGACACATATATTATACATAACATATAGTATAATTATATAATACTTATATATTATGTATAATTATATAATTATATAACATATACAATATATGACATAATTATATAACACGTATATGTTATATATAATGTATAGTATAGTTATATGACACCTATATGTTATATATAATATATAGTATAATTATATGACACTTATACGGTATATGTAATATATAGTGTATATGGCGCTTATATATTATATATTATATTATATATAGTATAATTATGTAACACTTACACACCATATACGATAGTATAATTATGTAACACATATTATATAGCATGGTGTAATTATATAACACTTATATATTATATAATTATACAACACATTTTATACACGCTATATAGTATAATTCTATAACACTTAAATATTACATATAATATATAATTTAATTATATCACATATAATATTATTAGTATAACATAATAATATTGATGAATATGATAATACATAATCTCTAGAGTACAATTTCCAGCCTAGTTTAATGTACTTCTATCAATTTCACTGAAATATTCGCAGAATTGAAACCTTGCGCTTTCATGGGTTAGTCTATTAGCATTGCTAAGATCACAGAACCCTCCTTTGCAACCATAGACAAGTCAATGCAGGGGCCAGCCTCCCCCCCCCCCCCAGCGGCCTCCAGTGCCCGGCTGCTCTGATGTCCCCTCCCCACTCTGTCCCTCTTCCAAAGCTGGCTGCCTACCTCTGCCAGGTGAGTTCCCACCCAGGAGGCACTGATAAGAAGAGACTCCTCAGAACCTAAGAAACGAAATATGCTTGGTGCTTTGGCAGGAGAGAGAGACAGGATCTCAAAACCAGGGCCCAGCACAGCACGGGTCCCCAGAGAAACCAGGGCCAGGCTAGGCCAGGCCAGCCCACTGTGGATGAATCACACGCTCCGGCCGAGGGAGCGGAGGCCTGGGCCAATCCCCCCAGGTCCTTCCTGCCCTGCGCTGGCCCCAACCTGGCCTCCTCCAGCCAGGAGAAGGAGGACGGGGGAACGGGAGAGGGCCTCATGGAGCTGGTCTCAGAGCGCAGCAGGGCCTCCAGTCCCATCCAGCCAGGGGCCCCGCTGCCAAGGCCCTTGCCAGCCAAGCTGTGTAAACATTTGCACTCTTGGCAAAGACGGTGGCAGGAGGGAGAGACAAAGGCCGCTCCCCCAGGACTGAGCTGGGGCTGGGCTCTGCTTCACCGATTTCCTTCGGCAATGCTTCCCTCCCTCCTCGATGATCCCAGAAGCCTCCAGCCTTGTTGGTTCCTAGAGATCAGTGCGGTTCAGGGCTCCATTTCCCCATTTGAAAGACATGGCCTATTTTTATTTTTGCTTCTGTTTGGAACATCAGAACATCAGGGGTTACTTTACAACATGCCTCGGAGAAGATTTCACCAACAAGGCAAAAGAAAAAAAAAAAAAAAAGAAGTCAAACAGTATGAGAGATACCACCCAGATGAAGGGTGCACATACGCCTATAAACATATCTGGGTGCGGTTGCACACACTTGTCAAGCCCAGTCCTTGGGAGGCTGAGACAGGAGGATTGCAGGTGCAAAACGAGCCTTGGCTACTTAGCCAGGCCTTGTTTTAAAATAAAAATAAATAAATAAAGTAAAAAGGGTTGGAGTGTAACTCAGAGGTAGAATGTCCCTGGATTTGATCTCTAGTATCACCACCACAAACACACACACAGGAAGATGTAAACATGAAGCTTAGGGTGGCAGCTATCAGGAATCGTACTATTTCTTTGTTTGCAATTCATGTGAAATTCATATAACAAAACCAGTTTGAGATGATTTTACTCAGTGGCATTTGCTGCGTTCCTAATGTCATGTAACCATCACCTCTATCTGGTTCCACAACATTCTCATCACCCCCATTGGACACTGCAACCCCATGAGCTGCCAGTTGCTCCCTGCACCCCAGCCCCTGGATACTTCTGATCAACTTTCTGTCTCTATGATTTGCCTGTACTAGATATTTCCTATGAATTGAATCATGCAGTACCTAGTCTTTCATGTCTGGCTACTTTAATTTAGCATGTTTTGGAGGTTCATTCAGGTTTTTATATTTTTTGCAAGATTTTTCTTTATGTTATACATACATTTTAAGCGTGTTTAGCAGGCCCTTCCAAACTACATGTTCCACATCTGTGGATTCCACCGACTGCAGATAAATTGTTGTTGTTGTTGTTGTTTTTGGTCACCTCAATACTGAATATGTCCAGCCTTCTTTCCTTGTCCTCAGTCTGTAAAATACACAGTATAACAGTCATTTATATAGCAGTCACATTATATTTACAGATATTATGATTTTAAAGTATGTGGGAAAGTAATCCCAGTACTTGGGAGGCTGAGACAGGAAGACTGAAGGTTTGAGGCCAGCCTCAACAATGTAGTGAGACCCTCAACAAGTTAGCAAGACTGTTTTTCAAAATAAAAAGGGCTGGGAGTAAAACTCAGAGGTATAATGCCTCTGAGTTCAATTCCCAGCACCAAAGAAAAACACGAAACATAACAAAACAAAACGTTTGAAAGAGAATGTGCATAGGTTATGCGCAAATACTGCAGCATTTTACGTGAGAGATTTGAGTATCTGCTAGGAATCCCAGAGCCAACCTGCTGCAGAGACCAAGGGACCACTATACACGATAGGAAAGTTGTGGGATTGCTTGGTTGAGCCCTGCCTGGAAAGGATGCTGTCAGAGAGGTCGATCAGGCATGCTCAGTAGAGAGTGGGTCATGGATGGGAAGCAGAGCCACCATGCAATGCCCTGGGGACCGGGCTCCAGGGAGCAAGAGGGCGGAGGCTGGCCAGGAGACAGACACTTGGAAGAGGCTGCTCACTGGAGGCCCTGCAGGGAGGACAGGAATCAGGGAAGTCAAAGCCCAGATTGCTTTCTGCTCCTGTCCTCCTGCCAGGATTCCCCACTGCAAAGCCAACCGGAAGCCATAGTGCCTGAGAGCTGCAGAGAGCCCAGATGTCAGCCTGTCCCCGCACTGTGACTACGCGCTCACCCCGAGTTACCGTCCCCTCCCTCCGTGGGCTGCTTCTCTGCTGTGCCTTGCTTTCCTCCTGGCAAAGGCACCTTTCCCAGCCCTGTTGAGCCCTCCTCTCTCGGGCCCTGGACCAAGCCACCACCCCCTCATGTCCAATGACGGGGCGGTTTCCAAACAGCCCCTTTCCTCCACTAAAACAAAGAGATTTTTATGAAACCCACATCCATTTCTTTAGGTAGCAATAATTAGGTGCCTTAGGTAGGCTCATAATGGAAACAAACCGAAACTTTGAGGAAGAAACATTTTATGAAATAAGCAAATAAAGTGACATGTTTGGCAACACCTGGTACAATGACCTATGTGGTTATCGGTTGATTTAGAGATGTTCCAAGTATATTGTTGAGCAGAAAAGCCAGACGCAGAAAAGTTAACAAAATAGGCAGCTTATTTGTAAATGAAACTCTAACGATAATTATAAATAGCACGGATAAATAGGTGGTAGATAAACGGATAGATAGAAAATTTTATAGACTTTATGAGAACAGTTCAGATTTACAGAAAGCTTGAAGTCAAGGTACAAGAGTTCCCACATGCCCCTCAAAGTCTAACTTGGGCCCTCTGCTCTTAAATCTCCAGTCACATTCCATCCCCTTAAAAATAAAACCCAGGTTTCTTGCCATGATCTCCCCTACTGTTCTTTTGGTCCCTTGGCAAAAATTCACTAGCTCCTTGGTGTCTCTCACCAGAGGAGGCCCCACAGCTAGCTCAGCCCCTTGAGCCTGTACGAGGCTCAGCAGGAGCCTGGCTTTGACTAAGCCTCATCCTGGCCTTCCTATGGGACACACACTTTTCTTCTTTATTTCTTTATCTTTTCTTTTCTTTTCTGTACTGGGGATTGAACCCAGGGGCATTCTACTTCTGAGCTACACCCCCAGCTCTATTTTTATTCTTTATTTTGAAACAGGGTCTCACTAAGTTGCAGAGCACCTCACTAAGTAGCTGAGGCTGGCAACCTGCAATCCTCCTGTCTCAGCCTCCCAAGTTCTGGGATTACAAGTGTGCACCACCAGGCCCAGCTGGGCCATTTTTCTTGGTCCTGTGCTTCCCAGTCTTCCTTTTTCTCTCTAAGGCCTTGCTGGTTTCAGACCTGGCCCACATTCCCTCTGCTACACTGTGATTTCAGTGTCTCCTGCAAAAAAGCCTCACCCCTGGGGGTACTGGGCTGGGGTCCCCAATCGTCCCTTTGCTCGTCAAGGGCACTATGAGATATTGATTATGTGCAGAGACCCTGAGGTTTGAGACCTTTAGGTTTGAACCCGGAGTCCTTTCCCAAGGAAATGCAAATCTTTGGGCCAAGGAGCACAAAGGTCTCAACTTGGCTAAGATTTTGCTTCCTGAGCACTGAATGGAGTGAAGGAAGGTTTGCATATCAGAGTGGCATCCTGAAAAATAAAATGCCAAGATGCAGGATAGTGGTCAGTGACAGTCCGTGTTTAGTGTTATCTCTTTTGATGCCAAGAAATCTCCTTTTTATTCGCTGTGCACTTTGGAGGAATAAGCTATGCTGTTGAGTAGCAGATGCATCCTTCTCTGCAGCCCAGGAAGAATAATGCCCTTTCTCTTGCCTCTGCTTCCTTCCTCTTCCTCCTTCTTTTCTCCTTTCTCCTGGGCTGCTGTTGCTCCTGTCCTTCTCCTTTGTTTATTTCTCCTCAGGCCCCCCCAGCAAGGGTCCTCTTTTGTGCTGGCTGTGCAGCTTTAGTCCCTCACAGCTGGGGTTCTCCTCCACTTGCATCTGAATCTTTTGCTCTGTTTGTCACCTTTATTCTGCTTCTCTGTCCCCAGGTCTCCAGTCCTCAAGGTTGGCCAGCCCTCCCAGTGCTAACATGGCTGCAGGAACGCCAGGCACAGACCCCAGCAGTCTCTTTTTGCTGGTCTTTCTTGCTGAACTCCATGGCTGCACTTCACAGCCCCCAGGTGACAGCGGCTACCCTCAGACACGACATGGCGCACCGCCAAAGCTCGCTGTGCCCTTGGTCTCAGGTCCCCGCACAACCATCCCCGAACTCTGGGTGTGGCTGTTTGTCCCAGAGCTATAGCTTGGACAGGAAGCCAAAGCTTCCGGACAAACTGGTGATCAGAAGTCTCTTCCCCTAGGAACAACAGGTCCCTGTTTCTGTGGCCTTTTTATAAATTTTAATCTTCCTTCTTTGACAAACTTCCCTCCTCTCCCGTGACCAAGGGGCAAGGACAAAACAGCCTCAAAAAATGTATGAAACCGTCCAAGCCACAGTAGAAAACCGTCATCCCACAGTAGAAAAGCCTTAGAACCTGCTTGCTCCCTCGCCATGGGGGCGACTCAGCTAAGGGGAAAGAAATCCACAATCTGAGCCTGCACACTACCTTGCTGACAGTGGGCATTTTGGGTTGGATTTTTTTTTTTTTTTTTTTTTTTTTTCAGAAAAGAAAAATAGATCAATGCTCTAAGACAGAAATTTTGGTCAGCATCATCCACTCATCTCTTCACCCTTCATCCATCTGTTTTTCTCCTTCTGGACATTTTTAGTTTAGAAATAAGTTGATAATGAGCCAGGCGTGGTGGCTCACCCTTGTAATCCCAGTACTTGGGAGGCTGAGACAGGAGGATCGCAGGTTCGAGGCCAGCCTCAGCTACTTAATGAGGTCCTCTGCAACTTAGTGAGACCTTGTTTCAAAATAAAGAATAAAAAATAGGGCCAAGGGTGGAACTTGGAGGTAGAATGCCCCTGGGTTCAATCCCCAGTACCACACACACACACACACACACACAAACATGAGTTGATCAAATAACTTACCTTTCAGATTTCTGATAAGATGTGTCTCACCATACGTACTTCTTCTCAGCCATATTTGGGGGTCATGATTTTTCCAGGGTGTAAAAGATGCTGTGTATGGTCACAGAAGACAGATAAGTGCAAAAGCCCCAGGACAGACTTAGACCCCACCCTGGGAAACAGAAAAGTAACTCCACACTGTGTGTGAGCTTGTGTGTGTGTGTGTGTGTGTGTGTGTGTGTGTGTGTGTGTGTGTGTGTGTACGTGTGTGTACACATACACATAGTCACAGCCTTGCAGCCAGGGTGGGATGGTTGGTCGTGGAGAGAGGCACTGTCCCATCCAAACTGGGGCAAGAGAATTCAGAGAACAGATCCCTCCACCGTGTTGGGCATGTACACATCTCTCATCTATGGTACACCTGTCATGCATCCATCTGTCACCTACTCATCTGACTGTCATCCATCGATTCAACCATCCACCATCTATCCATCCCTCATCCCTCCATCCTCCCTCCATCCCTCCATCCCCCTCCATCCCTCTACCCCCCCTCCATCTCTCCATCCACCCTTCCTTCCCTCCAACCACTTGACTAAGAATTATTGGGCGACTGTACTATGCCAGACGTGATACTCTGTGAGTTGTGTATGAGTCTCATTTCATCCTCAACACTGCCCTGCAAGTTAAGATCTCCTCGTTATTTCTTCCTGGTAAGAAATCAAAGGCCCAGAGAAGGTAGTAAGTGTCGAAGGCATGCAGCTCGAAGAGGCTGAGTTGGCATTCACAGCCTCATTGTCCAACTCCAGAGCCTGACTCTTGCTGTATCATGCTTACCAGAAGGGAAGAAGGGAGAGGGGGTCAGGTGGAGGCTGCCAGCTCCGGGGAGGAAAGAGGAAGAAGTATAGGAGCATTTAGAATAAACATATTAGTTCTCTTCTGCCTCTTTGTGAAAGTGTCTTTGCTTAAGTATATCTAAACTCCGGCTCTAATGGGATATTCAAGTCAAGATGGCCCAAACGCAAGGCCAAAACCTGGAAAACACACTCTGCTAGGTAGTATTTAAAAGAACATAAGTGTGAGATTTTTCGTGCAGTGTAGCAGTTAAGATGTTACAGATAGAAATTATAGATGCAATTATTTTATTTATTTATTAATTCCTGGCCTAATTTCGTAAGTGGTTTATGGGATATAGAAACAGAATACTGCTTAAGAACTAACCCACAAGTGAAAACAAGATAAGAATGGAATTGCACACTATAAAAAGAGGTCAAGATTAGAGTGTGGTCTTATAAAGGAAAAAGGCAGACCAAGCAATTCTATGCAGCCCTTCTGATTGAGCCACACATTGGGCGCTGAGCTTCCCGGTGATCGAAGTGAAAAGGGAAGCAAAGTCAATCATGTGATTTTCCTTGTCCTAGGAAGAGAAAACAAGCAGTTCCTCTTTGGGCAAAGATAGAAAGGGATGCATGCTCTGGTGAGCAGAGTTAGAGAATCCAGCCATGTGGTACCGATGGAGTGGTCAAAAAAGGCAGCAGTGTGGAAATGTGTTTCTAAGGAAAGAGAAGGGATTTTAAACTGGGTATTATAGGGACTTAGGTTTTCCGTCTTGAGAGCTTTATTTTCTTAAATTTTGCAGCAAACATTTTTTATTATCAAATTTTTTTATATAAAAAAAACTGTTGGAAAATGTAGGCTCCTTTTAATAAAATGTGTAACTCATCTAAATTCTAGTAGCTTTCTGGTTGTACGGATATATCAAGGGATTTAACGAGGAAGTTTAGCTGCTTAGCATAGTTTCTGGAACATTGTAGACACTCAATAAAAAACTGTCGAGGGAATGCATGGAATATAAACGAGGTGGCTGCGGAGCAAAAATAAACAAAGGCTGAACTTAAGAGAATGGGTTATATTCTTCATGCAAACTCCATCAGAAACCAGCAGGTTTCCAAGCGTGTGCATGGCCGGGAACCCAAGCAGCCCTCTTCAGCAGCTTCACACCTTGAGCCCGAACATGCAGACGTTCCTGCAGTGCCTCCTTGCAAACATTAGATCGTTCATTAGTTTTCTCATATAGTGGCTCAATTCCTTTGATAAAAGTAGGCAGCTTTATCAAAGCTACCTGGCAGAGCTGTAAGAAGATGTGTGTAGATTAAGTGTATAGTTTGGTGATTTTCCCCCTGAGGATTGAACCCAGGCACATTCTCCCTCTGACCCACAAATCCCCTCCCCCCAGCCCTATTTTAATTTTTATTTTGAAACAGGGTCTCGCTAAGTTGCTGAGGGCCTCACTAAGTTGCTGAGGCTGCTCTCCAACCTGTGATCTCCTGTCTCAGCCTCCCAAGTACTGGGATGACAGGTGTGCACCACCATATCTGGCAGATTCGATGAGTTTTGAATCATGGTTTGCCCCCTTGAAACCACCCCCTCAACAAGAAGGTAGAACAGTTTCATCAACCCAGCGCGCACCCTAGGGTCTCAACCACCAGCCCCTCCCCCTCCACAGGCACCCACTGATTGAGCCATCTAAAGGTTAAGCCAAATGGAGGCAGAGGTATAAAAGTTTTAAGGCTGCTCATGAAGGCTAACCCCCTTATTTTGTGAATACATAAGCTGAGGCTGGAACTCTTGTCCGGGGCTAGCTTGCGGTCAAGCTGATAGAAGTGCCCAGGTATCTCAGGCCAGTGCTGTTTTGATGGCGTGCAGGACCTCAGCGATCTGAGCTCTAAAAACTGATCTTGGGCTCCTGGAAAAAGACCCCGCTGAGGGGACCGGGGGGGCGGGGGGGAGTGACATACATTTCATTGAAGCTAAAAATTGCAGTGGTGGCGGAAATTATTCCGAATTATCCTCAGAATTATTAAGAAAATGATGCCCTTAAATAAATGTTTGAAAGAAATGAGTTTTGTTGGGAATAATACCTCACAGCCGCTTCTCAGAACTCCAAAGAGAGAAGCAAATTAAGAGACACCCTTCAAGCAGTTTGGGGAGGAAAAAGAAAAAAAGATCCGCAGAGTTCCTAATAAATATCATACCAATCCAATTATAACATTCAAATCAAGGAGAGAAAAAGACGGTATCTAATATAATGAAAGTTCCCTCTCCCCTCGAAAACACAACCCGCTTCTGGTCGTCCATGCTGAAGGGGATTTCAAAGTCAGCGTTTACAGGAGACAGGGAAAAACTGCCATGTAAATCACACTGCAATAATCAAATTTTTCTGGTGGAAATAAGTTCAGTTGTTTGATGTAATTTTGACACTCAGCATAATTTGAGCATCGACGCTGAAGTTAGGGGATCCTAGTGTCTCTGGTGAGATTTGTAGAGAGAGAAGATTTACCAACTGGGAAGTTCTAGCTGAGCCTCTGAAAGCGACATGGCTGCATGCATGGAGGGGTAACATAAAGATCTCTGCTGGCCTCACTGCTGATGGAAAAGCAGAAAAGACCAGTTGCCAAGTGTAGACAGACTAGCCCCTCAGCCCCCGCCCCCGATTCAGATACATCCAGAATCTCAGACATCATCTTGTGTCTTTGCAAACACAACTAGTTAAGATGGGGTCACATAGGCTGGAGTCTCTGTCTAAGAACTGGTGTCTTTGTAAGAAGAGAAGAGGACAGAAGCAGACATAATGACGACGGGGATGGGGCCGATATTGGCTCCTGGCACACACAAGCCAAGGTTCATGGGGCGCCGTGGCCACCATTGGAAGCTGCGATGGATTTTCAGCATCCTCTGGGGGAGAACGGCCCTCCTGATGCCTAACTTTGGGAGTCCTGGCCTCCAGACTGTGATGGAACACCTTTCCATTGTTGTGGGTTCCTCAACAGGGCACCTTTCATGGCAGCCCTAAAAAGCACAAATGCTGATGTGGGGTCGTATGCTTCCTGCTTAGAGAAAGAAAAGCCAGCCCAGAGTCAGGATGCGGGGACCGGAGCAGGGGGAGTAGTGTCCCTAGCAGAGAAAGTGAGTGTGGTATTTAGAGCAAGCAGCTGAGATCCCCCCAGGGGCTCACTGTCCAGCGAGGGGCACTTCTTGGTTCCTGGATGGCACTTTCTTGCTATGTCCTCACATGGTGGCAGGGACAAGGTCGCTCTCTTGGGGCCTCTTTCATAAGGGAGTTCGTCACCCTCATGACCTGATCACCAGCAAAGTCCCCAGCTCCTACTCCCATCCCATTGGTGATCAGGTGTCAAGCTCTGGCCAGGAGCCGCCTTGCAGCCCAGCTGCCCACGTGGCTTTGCAATGTCCCTCCCCAGAGCAGTGGCGGCGTCTTTGAGAGTTCCAACCGTTCTGCTCACCCTCTTGCATAACTGTGCATGGCGGCAATGCTGGGAGGGACCACTCAGAACAGGGACAGGGGAGACTGGGGTGAGGGGACTTGAGGGCACAGGCGGCAGGCTCTAACCCATCCTGTTTGAGCCGAGAGGCATCTCAGAAGAAGTGCCTTCCAAGGGTGGCCAGTACAATAAGCATCTATTTCCCTTATGTCATTGTTTCTTTTTTAAAAAGAAATTCAGAGGCATGGCCAGGTCAATGAATCCTTTGCCTGTTTCTTTTTTTTTTCTTCGGTACTGGGGATTGAACCCAGGGGCATTCTACCTCCGAGTTACACCCCTAGCCCTATTTTTATTCTTTATTTTGAAACAGGATCTTACTAAGTTGCAGAATGCCTCGCTAGGTAGCTGAGGCTGGCCTCGAACCCAGATCCTCCGGTCTCAGCCTCCCAAATGCTGGGATTACAAGTGTGTGCCACCACACCTGGCCTTTTGCCTGTTTCTAAAACTTCTTTTGTAAGGGAAAGAAATAGAGGATGCATGTCCCAGCCTTTAGACCTTTTTCAAATACTGTCACTGGCATTGCATTTTAGTGGAGGCGCTAAATGACTTGAGAGAGTTGGGAGATGGAAGGAAGATATTATTATTATTATTATTATTATTATTATTATTATTATTATTATTATTTCTATTCAGAAGATTTTATTTGATTGTGGAAATCATTACACTCAAGTTTCTGCCTCCACAAAAAACAAGAATTATATCCACCAATATTCTCAGGCCCACTGGTACTCTGTAGAACCTTAACTTGTAACTTGCAAGAAAAAAACATAATAATCAGAGGGATTTATCATGATTGGAGGATCAGATTCTGAGAAATCAAAATATACTTTGCAGTAGAGATGAATTTGCATATTAAAACAGCGCTGGGAGTCACAGGCAGAACTTGCTTCTCTTTCCACTGGTGTTTGTTTTCACAGGTCCATCATTTATTAAATAGGCTCACATTCGAAGCATCCCTAGACCCCGCCATGCACATTCTGAAGCAAATACCTCCCTTCTGTGAGCCCCCCCCTTTGAAAACTTAATCCATATGGAATTCTCCATCCATATAGATGAAGGCAGCTATAAAAGGTATGTTATATAATACCACAGCAAGAAACTGCTCTGTTAATAAAACTCAGAGAATTTCTAGTAGCAGCTGTGATAACAGAACCCAGGGAGTATCATGCAGGGAGAGTAATAAAGTACAGTAAAGGAATTTTAGGTTGTGTCTTTGAAAATAACTCACTGTGTGCGACAATGCCAAGCCTGCTGAATGTGCTAGTCAATGCCAGAAAACCCCACCCTACCCAGAAATTAGAGCTGCCCAGAAGTCTCTCTTGAGTGCCATACTTGTTATGCTATTATATGGAAACTTCCCAAAGGACCCTTTTCCCAAATGCAACCCAACTCTGCTCTGGAATTCACTATTCTTCTTTGCTTTCTTTCTTTCTTTCTTTTTCTTTCTTTCTCTCTCTCTTTTTTTTCTATTAAGATATGACCACTTGACATGATAGTGTATTAGTTAGCTATTGCCATGTAACAAATACCCCAATGTATAGTAGCGTTAAAACAATAGCATTATCTTATAATTTTTTGTGGGTCAGGAAGGTGGATATGGTTTAGCTAAATCCTTTATACCAGCATACTTAACAAGGCTGTAAGAAAGATGGTGGCCAAGACTACCCACCTCATATCGCAACTGAGGGAGGATCCAGTAGAAATCACTAGGAACCATTTTAGAAGCTGCCTATCAAACCACCTATTCCAGTGACTCATTAGTGTATCATTTCCCTCCTATGAAAATAGAAATTCCAGAAAGGCAGAGATTTTTCTGATTTGTTCATGGTACCCAGGACTGAGCTTGACATGTGGTCAGCAGGAAAATATTTGTTGAATGAATGAACCACTGTAAAGACAGCTTCTGCTCCTTGGAGGAGTCTGTTGTGTGTCTTATTTCTTTCTTTCTTCAGGGTAAAAAACCTGGAGAATTTTGAGTGTCAACAGTTTGCTCGTATAAAAATTAAGGGAAAAATACTAGTTTGAACAGTTGTGGCAGACAAAGCAATGGTTGCTCTAAGTATCTATTCCCTAGGAAGAAATTCTAAAAATCCCTGGAATTTGTGACTATGTTACCGTACAGGGCAAAAAGGAACAGTGACATAATAAGAATTATAAATTTGATCTCTTACCCTGGTTTCTGCACAAGATCTTCTAAAACTCTCCAAATTTCTGGGGTGAAAGAGGTAAGAGAAGTCTCACCTATTATTCTTCATCCTTTTTTTTAATGGCTCTGGGGATTGAACACAGAGCTGTTCTACCCCTGAGTTACGTCCCCAGCCCTATTTTATTATTATTATTATTATTATTATTATTATTATTATTATTATTATTATTTTGAAACAAGTTCTCACTAAGTTACTGTGCACTGGCCTTGAACCCGAGATCCTCCTGTCTCGGACTCCCAAGTACTGAGATCAGAGGCATTCATAACCACGCCCTTGCTGTTCACCTCTAGCCCCGTTCATGCACACCTGAGTTGATGCTGAGGTGGCTTTTGGAGGACTGAAGATGAAGGCCAGAGGAACCAGCCCTGTGATTAAAGGGCTGCAATTTCCAACCTAACCCTGACCTCCAGGGAGAGGAGTGGGGCTAAGCATTGAGCTCAGCCACCAATAGCCAAAGGTTTAGTTGATCATGCCTGCCTACTGGAACCTCCAGAAACTTCTGGGTTTGGGGAGCTTCTGGGTTGGGGAGCACATGGAGGTTCCTGGAGGGGGTGCAGCTCATAGAGGGCATGGGAACCTCATGCTACCACGAATACCTTTCCTCCCATGCATCTCTGCAGCTTGGCTGTTTCTGAGTTGTAGTCTTTGTAATAAGCCAGAAGCAGAGTAAATATTTCCCTGAATTTTGTGAACCTTTCTAGGCAGTTATCAAACCTGAGGAGAGACAAGTGGAAATCCTCAATTTCTAGCTGGTGGATCAGAAGAACCAACCGGGCCCGTGCTTAGGATTAGCACCCAAAGTCATGGCACAGTCTTGTGGGACTGAGCCCTTCACCTACGGGGCCCACACCAGACTCCATAGTTAGTGTCAGAATTATGCTAAACTGGAAGCCGCACTGTTGGTGCCTTCCGGGAATGGGAGAATTGGTTGGAGGGAGAAGGACCCCGACATTTGGTGGCAGAGATGATATACAGAGTAGCAGACTGTTTTTTCCTTCCTAGGGACTTTGTAGATAAAGACTCTGAGGCAGATTTTCTTGGAATATCCAAGGGGTCCCAACAAGCTGGTCACTTAGGCCGTTAAAAGCAGAAAATGCTCTAGGTTATGGTACAAGGGAGAGAAACTTCAGAAGGATCTGGTGCTGAGTTTTAGAAGGCTATGCAGAAGGATGGCCAGAAACCTTCCAGAAGCAGAGAGCCACCCAGGCTGAAAGCCAGCCAAGCAGCAGGAACCTCAGTCTAACCGCACAGAGCTTAATTTTGCCAAGGAGCTGAGTGAGCAAAACTAGGTCTTCCCCCGGTCCCTCCAGAAAGGGACACAGCTCACTACCACTTCAGTTTTAGTTCAGCGAGGCCCACGCTGGGTTGCTGACCTCCAGGACTGGGATGTAATAAATCCGTGTTGTTTGTAGCCACTGAATTTGTGGTCATCTGTTATGGCGGCCATAGAAAACTAATACAATCATGTTCCACAGCTCTGGGTTCCGGGTTAGGCTAAGCATGATAGAAGGCTTTGGAAATAGCAGTGCAGAGGTTTATCCTTTTCTGTCACCATGGAAATGACCCAAGAATTGTAAATCCTGGGTCTTTTGCAAGAGCCTGAGTTTCAGGGAAATCCTGATAGAACCAGGGATTGCAGACCCTGGGAAAAGAACGTTCCATTTTGTTAATACCTATCCACAAAGGATTAGAGACTTAGGGTCAGATCTTTGCTTCTTTTATGGTTTTGGGGAGAGGAAAGGTTCTTCCCTGGATCTTCTTGTCTTAGGAAGTACTGACAGCCTCCTTCCAGGTCAACACAAAGAGAGTGTTTCCCTGACAAACACAGGCTCATGCAAATGAGTTGACTGTTACTAGCCCTGCCCTTTTTTATATCTTTAAGAAATCTTGTTTTTCTTTTATTTTTTGATACTGGGGATTGAACTCAGGGGCATTCTACCTCCAACCTATAGCCCTTATTCTCTTTTATTATTTTTGTTGTTGTTGTTTTGAAACAGAATTTCCCTAAGTTGCCGAGAATTTTGCTAAGTTGCTGGAGCTGGTCTCTAACCTTCGGTCCTCCTGTCTCAGTTTCCTAAGTCCTGGGAGTACAGCTGTGTGCCACCATGCCTGGCAAAGGAGTCTTCTTATTGAAGTTAAAGACCACAAACCAATAGACTTTCACAAAGTGATAACACACACCCCTGTAGCCAATGCCCTATGTCAAGAAATACATCATAACCACACCCCATTCCTGCATTGCTGCACCCCAGGATCATTTCTATCTTAGCCCCAGAGACTACTTTGGCCAGCCTCTGTATGCTGTATGAATGGAAGGATACAGAACGTTCTCTTCTGTGTCTGGCCTCTCATCTGTCAGTATGTCTGTGAGATTTCGGTGCAGGCAGGTTGCACATAGCAGTGGTGGGTTTACTCTCATTGCTGAGCTGAGATGGTGGGGAGAGGCCACAGGCGCTTGCCCTCTCTGCTGCTGCAGAGCACTTCCCTTGTTTCTGCGTGGGGCCTTTGTGAATGGTGCTGCCATGGAGTTTCCATACATGTCTTCCGGTGAACATGCTAGCCATGCAATTCTGTTGGGCTTATATCTGAGGCAGGGGGATCCCTGGGACCAAAGCACATTATTTTTTGTTCTTTTGCTAAACATAGTGAATGCAGGGCTGGGGCCAAAATGATGTGAATAGATTCTGCAAATAGGACAGATTCTGCCTTTACTTAACATTTTATTTTGCTCATCCTGGATCATTTTGTATTAATTTTGATTTGAGGGACATTCATTATAATTGTGATTTTGGTGCTCTCCTAAATTTTGCAACTGGTGTGAATGGCTGATATCCTCACCCCAATCCCGGTCCCAGGCAGGTCTAAGAGATGTCACAAATACTTTTCTGTCTACTTCTTCTCAGCTGGTCACAGGGAGTCCACTGGGGCCGTATGGGTTGACGAAGTGCTTACGCCATCCTCAAAGCTCACGTCACATTCCCCTCTAGCTCATGGGGACATTCTGTTTTATTTTCAAAAAGGATCTTCTTATTCACAAAGAATTTTCCAATGTTGCCTGACATTTGTTGTTCTAGAGGGAAATAATTGGAATTTGACCTTTAATTTCACCCTGACCAAGATACCTGACAAGAACAACTTTGAGGGATAAAAGTTTACTTTGGTTCTTGGTTTCAGAGGTTCAGTCCATGGCTGACTAGCTCCAAGTCAGAAACAAGATGGCCGCATGGTATGGCAGAAGAGAGCTGCTCAGTTCATGGCATCTAGAAGGGGAGGCAGGGATCCATATCTCTCTTCAAGGCCATGCCACCTCCTCCAGCCATGACCCACTTTGGGGACATGCTTTCAACACATGAGGTTTTTTGGGGGGACATTACAAATTCTTTAATTAGTCACTTGGGTTGGGACTTCAAAAGAGAGGCAGAAGAAGCGTGCTGTTTATAAAGATCTGAGCAAATAGAGGTTCTCCACTTTCAACCAATTGCTCCCCACTAAGTCCCTCGTCCTGCGCACCTTCCACAGGAGGAGCTACCCAGGCACCTACCTCTGGCTCTGAAGCCAGCTCTACCCCAGGGCTTAGGAGAGCAGGGCCAGCCTGGTAGGGTGAGACTTCTCGGGGCTTGGCGTATTGGGTTTAGGTAAGCAAATCCTCTTAAGAAAAAATTGTTCATCAGCTGGCCCAATTTACTCATCCGGAGCAGAACATTTTTTATTTCATTACCTACCAGCTGTCAGGCATTCTGGGTGCGGCAGCAGCACAGGCGAATCCAGCCTCATTTACGGCTGGGAGCTAGGGGCTGCCGGCAGTTGGAAGCTGAAGCTGAGGTTGTCCAAGGGGTGCAGAATGCCGGTGATTGAATTCACTTGGGAGAAACAGGGTAGCAGATGACAGTTTTGGAATTGATTGGGATACAGGGTTTGCAACTGGCTGTCTGCCTGCTTCTTGTGTTCCCCTCAAACAAGAACCTACACCAAGCCTTGCAGTCAGTCCCCAAGGGAAAGACTTCTGTCTGTGTGTCTGTTTGGCCGCCGGAGGTTTGCAGCCTTATAGCTTTCCCCTTTATTTCATGAGTAGCTACTACATCTCAGTCACTTGGCCCCCAGCCACGTGTTCATGTTTGGAGTCTGTCCCATTTGTGAGCCTCTGTGTCCCTTTGTGTCTGCTCCTCATGGCTGCCTTCTGCATGTAAGCGGGCCCTGGGAGGATACAGTGAGCTCATGCACCTCATGTCAGGCGGGGCGGGTCCCAGACACCTCATCTGACCCTGGACGACTTGCCCTCCCCATCTTACCTGCACTTCTGCTCCTGTCCCCTCTGAATCTGGACCGCGAATGCATGCTTCCATTTATAGATTCCCATCGCCACCCTGTCTGACTCTTAATATGCTCTCTACCAGGTGCACCTTGGGGCTTCCTTCATTGTCACACGTTGGATTCTTCATCTGGTGATGATAATTCAATCCAACATCCTCAGTCACCCACCATGTCTACTTCTCTCCAACCTTGTCCCTTCCTTGTCACAGAACACACCACTGGGGGCACACTTAGGAGCGAGTCCAGACAGCGACACCCGGATTGTGTCCCTTCACTCCCTATAATCCCTGTTTTGTTCTCATAACAAGACAAATAGACACCTGTAGGTTTTGTGTGTGTGTGTGTGCTTGCATGAAACACACACACACACACACACACACACACACACACACACACACACAGGAGATTGAACCCAGAGGCATTCTGCCTCCAAGCAACACCCCCAGCCCTATTATTTTTAACTTATTATTTTGAAACAGGATCTCACTAAGTTGCTAAGGCTGACTTCAAAACCTGTGATCCTCCTGTCTTAGCCTTCCATGTACCGGGATTACAGGAATGCATCACCTTGCCCAGCACATCTGTATGTCTTGATACAGGAAACCCAGAGAGTGACACTGTTCTGTAACCTTTCCAGCCTCCCCAAGAGTGAGAGTGTTTCTGCACTCTCTCAGCCATCTTCTGAGGTATCTGTGCATGTTAGTATACAAAGATCAGTCGCATTCTTTTCCATAGCTGCAGTGAGTTGCATGGTCCAAGCACATCATAATTTATTTATCCAATTAAAACCAGGGACTCTTCCAACTTGGCTAGTACTTTCAGGCAGAGGATTCTCCTTGAAGGCATCTGTGTGGGATGCTGGCCCGGCCCATGCGGCCCACGCAGGTGTTGGGTTTTCTTGGGTACAGAAAGCTCTGATGAATCCTAGTGTCTGGGGCGGCCTCTTCATCCCTGCCTCATCTGAATGGTTGGCTATTCCATCCCTATTAAGGGAGATTCCCAGCTGTGCCTGGGCCCAGGATATTTGGAAGTTACACAGCAGTTCAGGCAGGTCGCCCCCAGCGTCACTGCCACAGAGGTATTGGGGCTCCTCAGAGGACCATCATCAGCCCTTTTTCTTTTCCTTCTACGTAACTGCATCTTCTTCTTGACATTTGGAGTATAATTGCTTCCCGGACACTGCCACTGTGCCATGCACAGGTGTAGACATGTAGAAGTACCATTGCCAACATTTTTTTTTGTCTTCTGCCCTGCGAAAGAGTTGAATGTCAGGTTTCCTAATACCTGCCCTTGACCATGTGGTTTCTTCCCTCTGAATTTCTTCCTACCTGCCTCTCTTCTTCTTCTTCTTCTTCTTCTTCTTCTTCTTCTTCTTCTTCTTCTTCTTCCTCTTCCTCTTCCTCTTCTTCTCCCCCCACCCTCTCTCTCCTCTCCTGTCCTCTCCTCTCCTCTTCTTTTCCTTATTTTTTGTTACTAGGGACTGAACTCAGGGGCATTCTACTCTGAGATACACTCCCAGCCCTATTTCATTTTATTTTTTATTTGGAACCAGGTCTCACTAAGTTGCTGAGGCTGAATTCAAACTTGTGATCCTCCTGTCTTGGTCTCACAAGACAGACTCCACCTTTTCCCTTCTTTCTTTCTTTTTTTGGTACTGGGGATTGAACTCAGGGACATTCTACCTCTAAGTTATACCTCAAGCCCTACATTATTATTATTATTATTATTATTATTATTATTATTATTATTATTTTAATTTGAGATAGGGTCTCACTAAGTTGCTGAGTCTGGCTCCTTCCTGTCTTAGCCTCCCAAGTACTCGGATTATAGGGGTGCCCGGCCTCCTCTTTCTTTAAGTACGAGGCTGTCTACCTCTCAAGGGGCCTGCCCAGTCACTTGTACCACATCAGGTGTTCCTGTCTCCCCTGGACAGTCCCTCTTTCTAACATTGCTCTTCCTCCACGAGGTGACATTGTCCAGTTGCGTTCTCTCTGAATTCTTGAGTAAAGCCCCTCCGGTTACAGTGTTCTAGCTCTAGCTCTTGTCACATGAGCTGATGCAAAACACATCTTCAGTACACTCAGGTAGATGGTCGTATGGATGGATGGATGGATGAGTGGATGGATGAATAGATGGATGGATGAGTGGATGGATGGATGGATGGATGGATGAGTGGATGGATGAGTGGGTGGACAGATGAATGGATGATTATGTCTTACCCTTGCAGAGGATACAGCACCAGGAGCCTCTCCTGTGATGTTCAGAAGAATATTGATCCTTTTGATGTGCTGCCATATAGCTGGTGAATAAGAAGTGGGAGGGCTGCTTCCAGCTGTGCTCAGTTCAAGGGCGCTCAGCTACAACAAAATCAAAATGAGGATGTGTTACTGAGATGGATTTTTTTTTTTTTTGGTATTAGGGATTGAATCCAGGAATATTCTACCTCTGAACTATATCCTCAGCCATTTTTTTATGATTGCTATTTTTTGTTGTTGTTTTAAAACAGGGTCTTGTTAGATTGCTAAGAATCTCATACATCACTGAGGTTGGCCTTGATTCTGTGATCCTCCTGTCTTAGCCTTCCAAGTACTGGGCTTACAGGTGTGCACCACCATGCCATTCTCTTTTTAAAGGCTGTCTGAATTGAAGATTGCTCCTTTGGTCTTTCTATCTAACACTGATGATAATATGAATAACACCACGATACCAGCAACCTACAGTGTAAGGAGCATGAACTCATTTCAGACACCACGTTCAACCTGCCCCCTGCATTGCTGATGTAAGTGTGCCAGGTAAACCTCAGAGTTTAAAGTAATCTAACCTCGCAGCCTCCCTATCCATGGCAGGGGTCCTGGGCGCTCCAGAACTCAGTCACACCCTGCTCAGGCAGCTGCACCTGCCTCGGAAGGGGATGAGGGAAGAGAAACCTGTCTTTCTGGATGCCTGGTACAAGGTGCTTTCCTTCATGAAGTCCCCAGAACGGTTTCCCCTTTCTCCATCACCTGGAAGGAGAGGCAGGTGCAGAAGGGGTTCCCCACGGGCTGGCTCACCCACTCTTCCAAACGCCAGTGAGCAGGCTGAGTGATTTGCGGGGGCAGCGACAGGCACAGCGACGTGTCTCCCGGTCTCCAGGGGCTCCAGGTCGGTCTTCCATCCAGAGACTTCTTCGACTTTTCGATTCTCAATGCAAATGCGTCTCCTGCTGATTTGTAACGGCATCCCTCTTGGATAAATGGATTGACAGGCTGTCTAATTTCCTTGCGTCTTCTCCACTAGAGCCTTGAGCCTTGTGAACACGGGGCCTGATCCCCTTCTCGGAGAGAGAGAGTCTCATTTAACATGCAGACTGGAAGGTTCATCTACATGCAAAGAAGGAAACAGAGCACAGAGGGAAGGGAGGGCTTCACGGACCCCAGGAGAGCTCCAGTGTGTTGGGGCGCTCTGGAACCCCCATCCTCCTGGGGCCTGGCAAGGGATTCAGCCTCTCCAGTCTAAGAACAATTAGGTCTGTGTAGACAGTAAATTATCCTGTTCTCTGGCTTTCTTTCACATTAACCTTTTGCATCCTGGGTAATAAAATAAGATTAGAATTATTCATATCCTTGGACTGGGTCTAAAGAGATAAAAGGGTTTCTCTGTATTCCTTTTTCTTCATTTAGAAAGATTTCAGAGTTGCCCCCTTTGATAATTCATTCCATTTATCTTTCTTTTCTCTCTTTTTACCTTTCTTTCTTCCTTCCTTTCTTTCTTTCTTTCTTTCTTTCTTTCTTTCTTTCTTTCTTTCTTTCTTTCTTTCTTTCTTTCTTTCTCTGAAATATGATCTTGCTAAGTTGCAGAGGTCCTCACTAAGTTGCTAAGGCTGGTGTCGAACCTGTGGACTCTCCTGTCTCGGCGTCCCAGGTCCTGGTATTACAGGCCTGGGCCGCCTTGCAGCTTTTTTGCTTGTTTGCTTGATTGAAATGAAACAATACAGTTAAACATATAGTTTTTTTTTTAAGTACATAGCAGCTCAATGAAATTCTACAGACACACATACCCACACATCCACCACTCAAAGTATGGAATATTCCCAGCACCCAGGAAGGCTTCTTGAAGCCCCTTTCCACTGGAAATCTCTCAAATAGCCACTGTTCTGGCTTATAACATCATAGATTATTTGGACTGGTGAGGAACATCACAAAAGTAGAGTCACACGGAGTGATTTTTGTTTGTTTTTGCAGTTGATCATTAGAGACAAGTTCTTGGCATTGACAGCTGGGAGTTCTACACATGGTCTCTAGTTACAAGGCCTTAACGAAGTCATCAGAAACAGTGTTCTGGGGACATTTCAACAGATAGACATCCAAAAGGGGAGACACTTCAAGTCTCTTGCCCCCTCACCTTGCCCAGTAAGGCAAAGTTTGGTGGATCAAGCTGCACAGACCTGTGTAGAATATTTAGGATGTGCAGCTCAAAACATGTTAACTGTTCTACCCAAGAACACTTGGTGGGAGGTGGGGGAGTCCCTCAAAGAGTCAGCTCTTTATTAACGTAAGTTAGGGTAGTTAACAGTTCTTCTAGATGGTGTCACAGAGGGTAGCTGGTGGTCAAGTGAATTTGAAAAGTGTTTCATGCTCTCTCCATCTTGCAAGTTTATAATGTTTGTTGTTAATTAACTCCTGAAAGGCACTGACAAGTCCTGCTGTAAAGATATCTATTTAAGTTGTTGAAAGAGCACTAACCAAACATCTTTGTCCATGAATCCCCCTTATACTAGAAAACCGTTTCTGTCTCATGGAGCTCACATTTCCCATAACCTAGGTTCTGAAAGCCCCCCACCCAGGAACAAACTCAGTCCTTGGGTGAGATTTCTCATGCTCATGTTTTAGTTCTAACAAACACATGGCCTGAATCTGTATTTATTCATAGTATCCTGAGATTTAATATATATATATATAAAATATGCATATATACATATTTAAAGGATCAGGGTTCCAAAGGTCACCTTCAAAACATTTTCAAAAGAGGAGTGGAAGTCCCCATGTTTACTCATTTCACGTAATTTCATTTTTCTTACTCTGTTAGCTAACTGTTTGGAATTACAGGCCATCAGAAATGCTTCCCTCGCCCCTCCTGTACTTCTGCCTCCACACGTCAAGAGGGGTGAGCTCCAGATGGAATGAGGGGCCCTCAGTTGGCAGGCGACGGTCACGGGTGAAATGGGACTCAATTATCAAGTCACCTGGACACTCTGTGACCCGGGTTTATTATCTCTTTTGACTTCTCCTCTCTGTGATGTGTGTTGGGCCAATTCAAAATCACCGCCCCCCACCATGGTCTGCATGGTCCAGATTCTGCACGAACCCCAGAGGACCTCTTCAGTGAGGGCTCTTTCCCATTGTCGGATGGATGCTTTATTCGTTTTTCAGTAGAAGTCGCTTCTGCTAATTTGCTAATTCATTCCTTTGCTCCGTGCCAGCCGCTGGCTGCCCATGGACCGTTTTCAGCTTGTTTCTGTTTGGCTAGACGTGGAGCCCGTGTGCTGCTTTTAGTTGTATTAAGTCCTTTGGAGAGAAGAGAGAAGGAAGTTTCGGGAGGAACCCAGCACAGCTTCCTGCTTAGAGAAGACAAACTGCAAATTTAATGGCACTTTTTTTTTTCTTGTGGTAATGGAGATGAATCTAGGGCTATTCTACCTCTGAGCTACTCCCTCAGCTCAATTTTATTTTTTTGAAACAGGATCTCACTAAGTTGCTGAGGCTGACCTCGAACCTGCGATCCTCCTGTCTCAGCTCCCAAGGACTAGGATTGCATCTTGTTGTCCCCGATTGCCAGCTTGCAGTCATAGGTTGAATGCAAGGAATTTCAACATACATTCAGCACACATTTATAACTCTCACATTGTGTGTTAGCTTCTGAAAGGGACTTGGAATGGTGACGCTCAGCCCTATAGGTCTAGTTGGGGAATCAGGGCATCTGTGTAAAAAAGATAAACAAGTAAATAGCCACAGAGAGAAAGGGCAGTACTTCACTAAGTCCTGCTTACTGCCCTAGCACCATAAATGTGTTGATGCATTTACTCCTCATTCAGCTCTGTGGTGCAGGTATTATTATTCTTGACCTAAAGTGAAGAAGCTGTGACCCAGAGAGATTAAAACATTCGCCAGGGGTCACACAGCAAGTGAGAGAGGTGAGGTTTAAGCAGGAGTTTGAAGAAGATACTGATGTTCCAAGAGGAAAGCTGTTATCTAGCGTCTACTCCTCCCGGTTCTCATGCTAAATCCTTGAGCATGTCATCAGGTTTCATCTTCCTAAGAGCCTCACCACACAAGGAAGTATGATATCTGTTTTTATAGATATTGCATCAGGCTCAGGGAAGTTGAGCAGCTCCCCCGAGGGGTTCTGGGACTTTCAATGGCAGATCCGAGGCACACCTGGGCACATCGCCTGAGTCTTGGTTGTAATCACCACACCGTAGATGCTGCCTCTGCTGGGCCAGGCCCCTGGGGACTTTCTCTGGTTGAGGAATCTTCTCTAAAATGCATCCACAGGCATGCACACATACATACACATGCACACTCAATTGCACATGTGCATGCTCCTTCCCTGCCACCAGATATGCTCAGTTTGTTCCAGCTGTGGCATGTCCTCACAGGAAATGAGCAGCACCAGCAGGTCCCAGCAGGACCCTCCTTGGAGATCTTAGTCCAGAGCTGGAGCAACCGAGGAGGGTGGCATGACTCCACGTGGGGGCAGACACCGGGCCCTGGTGCCACCTGGAATTCATGAACCCTTTACTGTCCACCCAGGAGGGCCAAGAGCTGAGAAGTGTCACTGGCCGAAGCTTGGGTAGAACTGGGCCTGGCCAATGCAGAGGGCACCTGTGTGTGGCCAGAAGAGCTGAGCCAGCTTTGAGATCATCTGCAGAGAGCCTGGTTCTGCTTCCTTCTCAGCTTCTGCCCCCTGGGTCACCGGAGCACTCTGCTCCTGGGTGGGGATGAGCAAGATCTCCCTTTGTGGGCAGAAAGGATTTCGAAGTCCCCTGACGGGCGGATTTATGAGCATCTCCCCAGCCCAGCTCCATCACCCAATGAGAGAAAGATTCACTTAGGTCTCAGGGACCCTGGAGTCTCGCCTGGTGTTGTGGTTCAGACGTGGAATGCCCCCAGAAGAGCTCTTGTGTTGGCAATACAGGACCGTTCAGAGGTGAAGTGCTGAACCAGGGCTCTAAACTCATCAGCGCATAAAACCATCGATGCATTCATAATTTGAATGGACTCACTGGGTGGCACATAGGCGGGTAGGGTGTGGCTGAAAGAGGTAGGTACCTGAGGGCATGACCTTGGAAACTATTACCTGTCCCTGAGATTTTCCTCTCCGTCTCTCTCAGCTTCTGGAGGTGGAGCAGCTCTCCTCACCATGCGCTGCTGCCATCATGTTTCTGTCTTGGAGGCGGCCTGCCATGGACTGAACCATGGAAAGCATGAACCAAATAAACCTTTCCTCCTCTATGTTGGTCCTGTTGAGTGTTTTGGTTATGGCCAAGAAGAAGCTAACTAATGCACTTGTGTTGCTAGTTAAATGGCTGTCACACAGGTCTTTTGACCCTGTTCCAGCCCATTGTCCCTCAAGGGGGCAAACAGGATAACAAGACGCTCCTTAAAAGGTACTGGAGTCATTAGATGACAGCAAATGGAAACTTGTGTGTGTGGGGGGGGTGAATGCTCGGCCTGAGCCTTCCCATCAAAATCCCCTTCCTCATCCAACACACGTCTTCTATCCCTAGACCCAGTGGTAGTTGTCAAGACACCCATTGCCCCAGGGGAGGTGGCTCACACCCCTACCCTCCCACCAGGAGCCCATCCTAGGGTGTGGATCACCATGCCAATCTGCTTTTCTGCACCAGCACCTGACCACACTGCTCAGAGGATGCAGACCCAGCTCTCGCTCAGGGGCCCTGAGCCCACTCTGCTCTCCAGCCTCCCAGACTTCACCCCTGGCTCTGTGCCAGCCACCCTGACTGTCTTGGAGTTACAGGAGCCTCCTTCTAGCAGAATCTTGCTTCTGTTCTCACCTCAGCTAGAACAGAGAAAAGGCTTATTTTCATGCTCAGTTGTTACTTCCTCCAAGGAGCCTCAAGACCCGGTCGCTCTGCCCATTCTCTGCTCTCACAGGTCCGTGCCTCTCTTCTTAGCACTCCACGTTCATTTAATGCTGCCCCCACCATGATGACGTGCATGATGGCTGAGTCCTTCTCTTCCTCACCTGCTTTTTCCTCTCTTGTAGCTTCTTTTTCTGGCCTATCCTCTTCCCAGTACTGTATCCTGTTCCTCCAACAATGTGCAGGGAGCCTATGATGGAAGGAAGAGAGGGAGGAAGAAAGGAAGGTAGAGAGGAAGGAAGGAAGGAAGGAAGGAAGGAAGGAAGGAAGGAAGGAAGGAAGGAAGGAAGGAAGAGGGTGATCTTTCTGGCATCTGGCCTGAGAAATTGGCAACCTCTCCCCTTGAACCCTTGGCCAGGTGCACAGTGAGAGTCAGCGCTTTTCCACAGGGGGCTGGGGAGCCTGGTGATTCCTTCCTGCAGCCACCACCCTGTCCTGGGGCAGGGCAACACTGAGCATGCTCCATGCTGCACGGCCCTGCAGAAATGAGCACGGAAAGTTTGCTGCTGCGCGGGAAGGAGCAGGTGGCACCAGGGTTGATGAACTCCTCATTCCATAATGGACTGGAGGCTCCCCTGTTGGATTGAATGCTCTCTTATCAAGTAGGAAGCTGGCAGGCTGTGTGTTAATCAATTGATAGCATCACTCGGCATCCAGCCGCCAGCTTAGGTTTCGTAAGACACCAGGTCGTTGATTTCCAATCTCCCATCCTCGCAGAGATTTCAAGTTGGAGGCAGAAGGCACTGCGGAGGCTCTGCCTGGAACTTTGGAGAGGTGCCAAAGCCCTGCACACTGCACTTCCCCCTGGAAGGAAATGAACCCTCAGATACAGGGGGAAAAAGAGAAGAAGGAAAATGCCAAAAATGTCCTGGGGGAAATGAAACTGTCATATGACTGTGGTCTCCCATTCTTGGGAGGATGGGTCGTAAGTAACCGAGGAGAGTCCTGCTCAAAACCAAAGTCAGTTGAGTCTTTAACAAGGGCTGAGTCCATCTGTGCATCTCTCTGCAGGAAACCTCTTCACACCTCCTTTCCTCTTTGCTGCCCTCCCTGACCTGTCCCACAACCCAGCGTTTTCTGCTTGCTTCACCCACCCTTTGTCTCCAGGCTTCCTTGGTTCCAGGCTGACCTCTACTCTTGGGTCGGAATAACTTGCTGAGAGTCCGTGCACTGTTTTAATGATGGCTTCGCTGCTGTGCTGTTGATGTCTTCCTTCCTCCTACCCAGGCGGATGCTTCCCAAGGTGGTCTTGCTCGCCATTCCAGTGTTAGGGCTAGTGTTAGCATGGCTAACATTGTGTCTGAGATAAAAACACATTTATGAATGGATGGAGAGAGGGAGGGAGGGAGGAATGAGAGAGAGGATGGATGGATGGATGGATGGATGGATGGACGGATGCATGGATGCATGGATGCATAGATGGATGGGATTATGGATAGAATGATGGACAGGAGGATGGATGACTATAAAGATGGTTGGGTGAATAGATGGATGTATTTCAACAGTAGGGAGTGGGGGAGGTAAAGCTCAGGGCAGTAATGCCAAGATGGTGCACTATTCAGAACAGTCAAGAACTAAACTCTAGATTGACATTGGCAGGGTTTGCGAACTGGTGACTTAGGGCAAATCACTGGCTCACTGTTGTGCCAGCTTCCCTCATCTGCAAAGTTGGATTGTAGCAGTGATTCCTCCAGAGGGTAATTGTGAAGAACATGGGAAATGGTTGTCAGTTGACCTGGGGTGCAGAGGCGCTTAGGACCAGGGAGTGATGTTTATAATGACAGTGGAGAGGAGGAGGTGGAGTCGGCCACCATGGCAGAGTATGTGTGTGTGTGTGGGGGGGGTATGTTGGTTTAGTTTCTTCACATGTCTTGTTTCCTGAGAAGCTGTGCCCAAGCACCCTGAAAGTGCTCACTTTCTTCCACACTCAATTTGGGGCTTGTTAGTTTGCCTGCCCAACCCTACCTGCTAGTCCATCTTATTAATGACCCCAAATCTCCTCAGGCTAGTTCTTATACTCAGTGTACTACATTGCACTTGGCATTTCTCATCTTGTTTACTGGTCAGGATAGGGTAACAGATGTTTAAAAAAAAAAAACTGAGCCAGGCATGGTGGCACACACCTGTAGTCTCAGTACTCAGGAGGCTGAGACAGGAGGATCTAGCCTCAGCAACTTAGCCAGACTCTCAGAAACCTAGTGAGACCCTGTTTCAAAACAAAAACATCGAGGCCAGCTTCAGCTACTTAGTGAGGCACTCGGAAACGTAGCGAGACCCAATTTCAAAATAAAGAATACAAAATAGGGCTGGGGGTATAGCTCAGTGGTAGAATGCCCCTGAGTTCAATCCCCAGTACTGAAGAAAAAAAAAATAATAATAATAAAAAAAACAAAAACAAAACAAACAACAACAACAAAAAGATGGGACTTAGCGGTAGAACAGCCCTGGGTTCAATAAGTTAAATTAATTAATTAATTACTTCAACAGAAAAAAAAATGACATATTTTTATGTAGATGGAGAAGGAAAAGGAAAAGGATCCAGCAGCAAATCTTTATGGCCCAGGTTGGAAATGGCACCATCTATTTCACTCACATTCTTTTGGCCAGAACCAGGTCTATATCGCCCCATCTGAACTGAAAGGGATTCTGGGAAATGTAGCATAGCTGTTTTCCCAGAAGAACGGGATGTGGGGTTTGGTGAGCACAGAGCAACCTCTGTTCCACCCGCCTCCCGTGCCCACCCTTACCTGAGACGCAGGTCCCCTGGCCCCACACCTGTGAGCCAGGCCTGTCTAATTCCAGCCCAGATGGAGCTCATGCCCACACCAACCCTCCTGCCCTCTTTCCTAGCAAAAATTGATAGATCATCTGAATGCCATGTACGAAATAGAGCACATCACCAGGATACTGGGAAGCCCAGTGCTGAATGACAATTTCCCTCCTGTGTAATGATGGCCGTGCTCTTGACCTCTGTCCTCGAGGAAGACCCCGGCCCTTTCCTTTCTCCTTTCTTCTCTGCTCCTCCCAATCGGGATCATGCCAGAGTTGACTTTTTAGAATCTTAAAACCCAAGCCAATTAAAAATATATTTTGTAATAGAGTTCTTTTTTTTTTTTTTTTAAAGTGTCTTATACCTCAGCTGAGAATTCTTCCTGCCCAATTTCACTTGGATAGGAATTGAAAGTGACAACATGTTACTAATTGGGGAGTTTGAGCAGTCTCTTCTGTACAGCATGGGGTTGCGGCAGACCAGCAAAGCGTGTGGATACTCGAGTTTATCACATTGGAAAACGAGCTTCTGAACTGGGATCTCAGGACAGACCAGGCAGTGCAGTCAAGGCGTATCTGGGGACAGGCCAGAAAGTCTATTAATCTTCTCCCCTAGAGCTTGACCTAAGGCAGAGTCTAGGATGAGCTTCCGTGCAGGGTTCCCCACTGTGGGGCCGCCAGGGCCACATTCTACCCGCAGCTAATCTCCTGACAGTTGACCACTGAAAACCTGCAAGAAGCAGTGAAGGGCAGTGGGCATCTGGGCCCTGAAGACCCAGTTCAAATATCAGCCTCATCACTAAGTAGCCCTGTGACCTGAGCCAAGTGGCAATTTCTCTGATCATCAACTTTCTTATCATGAAATTAGGTGAACCATGCCAATAGGCACCAGACATCAATCACTACGTATGGTATCGGTCCAGACTTCAGCACTTGGTGGTCTCTTTCCATCCTTTCTCCCCTGTGAGGAAAGATGAGATCCTGCTTAGGGTTTGGGATAGCCTGAGTCAGCCTACAACAGTGACTTGCTTCCCCTCCGGGTTCAGGCGAGTTGGCTGGGATCCAGGAAGAGAGACAGGATTCCCATGGTCAATAGGGAGTTGACCCCTTTTAAGTGCAGTTCTTACAGCCTGGAGTGACTGACGGCCTTTCCCTGGCAAATTCAACCCGACTACAGAACCACAGAAGTGAACTGTAGTGCCAAGGCAGGTCTTAAAATTGATGTTCATTCAACAATGTGAAATAGACCATTCACTCTTTCATGCAACACACACTTACCAAAGTTATTGTGACTGTCGATTTTATGGTGATTTTGTGGGGAGGGGACACTGGGATAGGACACTAGTATGCTTTGGGGGTACACTGGAATGACTTACAGGTACACCAGGGTGGTGTACCTATGCTGCATGGTACACAGGTATACAGAATGGAATACGGATACATGAGGATCGTATCTGGGGACAGAAGCACAATATGTAGCACTGGGATGGTGCACAGCACCATGTACACCAGGGTGGTACACAGAGATGCTGACTGGTACACCAGGATGGTATCCAAGTATGCTGGGATGGTACCAGGAATACTGATTGCTATCCCGGGATGGTATCCAGCTATACTGGGATAGTACACAGGGATATTGATTGGTACACCAGGATGGTATCCAAGTATACTGGGATGGTTCCAGGAATACTGGTTGCTGTACCAGAATGGTATCCTGGTATACTAGGATGATATACAGGGATGCTGATAGATATACCAGGATAGTATCCAGGTATACTGGAATGGTGCACAGGAAAACAGGGCACAGAATGGAGATGGAATACAGATGTACTTGGTTGGAACACTGATGACAGAGAGATGGGACATAGGTATGCCAGGACGGTACGTTGGCATATCAGGATGTACATACCAAGATTAGATAAATGAAGAGGCTAAATTGACTCTGGGAAGCACCCCATCATTGTGACAGCTAGATCTCACTCTATTGCCCTTTGCTATGACTGATAATGTCAGATTTTCTTTTCTGATAGAAGACAACCACTGCACAGGAGGGTTGCACAGGCTTTGCAAACTACCAACCTGGTCTCAAGTTCTGTTCTGCCACCTTTGACCCTGGTGAACTCAAGCCCTTGGCCTTGGCCCTGTGACCTTGGCCCCATGACCTATGCTTTCTTTGAAAATAGAGATGTTAAGAACCTTCTTCATACCAGACATGGCGGCACATGCCTATAATCCCAGTATTTGGAGAACTGAGACAGGAGGATTGCAGGTTGGAGGAGAGCCTCGGAAATGTAGCAAGACCCTGTTTCAAATTAAAAGGGCTAGGGGTATATCTTAGAGGTAGAATGCCCCTGGGTTCAATCCCCAGTACAAAAGAAAAAAGGAAAAGAACTTTTGCAGGCTTGCAATGCATGAACACAATATTGTTCAAAAAGCAACCCCTCACCAGATGCCCCTGTGGTTATCATTGGTGTCATCATCTGTAGGGCAGAATGGAGAGGAGGTCTTGGAGGTTTTCATCAAGTTTGAAATTTGGGTTACACTACTCAGTAGCCCTGATGTTCTGAGCAAGCTGCTTGTGAAAGCTTTAGTCTTCTTATCTATGAAAGAGGGTTAACAATGCCCAGCTTTCACTATTTATTTTCTTAATAAGTTGCTTCATTCCACGATAAATTTCAGGCAGCTTGCAAACACTCCCACAATAAATAAGATGCAAATAAATAGATAGATTGAGGTTGAAGAAAACCAGGACAGAATAAGGAAACACATCCAGTTGTGGGAACATTAAGGAGTCAAGCATATAAGAAGCAACCATGCTTACCAAGTGCTAGGAACTCAGTAAACATTCGGGTCCCCTCCTAAAGGGGAGCACAGGCGTTCAAGGCTGTTTTCTTTCACCAGGGGAGAACAGGAGGCAAATGGCATAATGCACCCAACACAACCAGGCTCCCAAGGCTGTGTTGTGCCACCAGGTTGGGCCTACCCTGCTGGGTGACAGACAGCCACTTGCATCTCTGTGTCCAGCAAATCTGCGTCCCTCCGGGGACTCTTGCCCCCAGGTCCTGCAGCTCTTTAACTGGCAGCTTTCAGCCACAGTGAACAACAGAGGCCCCTGTGGTCATTATAATGATCCAGTGGCACTCTCCTCCAAGAAGAGTGTCGTTGACAGCTCCGGCCACTGCCAACTTCAAATTAAGGTAATTACAGCAGCTCTCATTCTGGGTCCTTTCAACCACTGCTAGTGCCCTTGTTCTCTTCTTGCCATGGGGTGTTCTCGGGACTTCTATTGGCCTTGTCAAAAATGCATGATGTCCTTGAGGTGGGACTCATCGCCCGTGAAAGGTGTGGGGGTGGCACCTGACCTCCTGGAACTAGACGCCCAGCAAAGAGCTTCAAGATGACCACGCCTGGTGATGTGGATCTCTGAGGCAGCTCTCAGACCTGCACACATGAGCTCTTATAATAGGAAATAACTTTTTTTAAAAATGTCATGGTACAGACGCCGAGGCACAGAGCTAGATGATGGGCTTCATTGCCTAAGGTTACATGGGAAACGGGTGACGGCAGCCACCGAGTGACTGACTCCAGCTCTGCTCACTCACTGTCATCTTGTCATCCTCCTCACCACGGTCGCATCTGTCCTTTCTCTTCACACAGTGTGCACTTGGCGCACCCCGCTCCCCTTGCTTCAGATTCAAACCTCCCTATGAGTGAGTCTTCTGCTCCCACTCACTTCAAAAGATGAAGAAAGTGAGGGTCAGAGAGAATGGGTAAATTTACCAAAGCCACAGTGCAAGAAAGGAGTCAAATCCTGGACTATGCCCGTACTCTTTAACACTGCACTTCACTTTCTTAAATATCCTTATGCAGTTTATTTGATTGCTGTAACTTTTTATTACAGAAGATATCAAACACTGAGTATTTTACTAGTTTGCCTATGGCTATGTAAAAAAGCACCATAAACTCAGTAGCTTAAAACAACACCCAGGTTTCATCTCATATTCTCCATGAGTTGGTAGTCTGGACACAGCTTCCTCCTCCAGGTCTTGCAGAGTTACAATCTAGGTGGGTTCAGATCTGGGGCTCAAGGTCCTTTCCCAGACTCACTTGGCTATTGGCAGAATTCACTTCACCTTTGCCTGGTAGCAGAGCACAATCACAGGAATAACATTCCACCATATTCACAGATCCTGACCCCACTGGGCAGGAGGAGGTCATAGAGGGCAGAGGTCTTTGGGCTCCTTGTAGAATTCTGCCTGCGATGAGTAACACAAACCCATTGGATTCCTTGCACAGTTTTGATAGTGACCACCATAATTTTATTTTCCGTCCCACTCAATCATTATTCATTCGTACAGATCTTAAGGCAAAGCCTACATACATTGATATGCACGCCTCTGAGCTGAATAATTAGAACAAAAGGAACACACACACACACACACACACACACACACACACACACACAACCCGCATCTGCAGGGCCATTTAGAGTATTTCCATCTCTCCAGAGAATTCCTTCCTAATCTCAATTTCCCTCTCTCTCTCTCTCTCTCTCTCTCTCTCTCTCACTCACACACACACACACACACACACACACACATACACATACACACACACACACACACACACACACACTTAATCTTTAAAAAGTGACCAGTTCTAGGAAGTACCTAATATCATACCCAGCAAAACTACCCAGCAAAATGTAGGCTGTGGACAAATGTTAGATCCCCTCTGATTCTTGCGTCTGCATGTTCACACTCTTTATAAGATGCTGCCATGTCAGAGAAAGGACACTGCAGAGACGCACATCCCCAGCAAGAAGAGACAGCAGGAAAGGCTTTAGCCAGAGGGTCTGAGGGGGCCCTTTGTGTGCACTGCCTTGTTCTCAGGGGTAGACAGCATCAACAGCTCTGCTACCAGCATGGAGTCTAGAAAGCAGGGTAGAGGCTTTCATCTGCTGGGTGAATCCACATGCTTCTCGATGCTATGAGGCATATCAGCATTAAATGACACAGAGGTGGATCACGTGCCATTGCTTCCAGGTCTCTCTTGTTGTGGCAATGAGCTCTGGACATGTCTCAGACTGGAGGCGAGGAGGAATCTTACCCTTGATTTGCTGATAGTGAGTGATCCCTCCTTGCATGCAAAAGGCAGGTCTGGAGCACACTGTGCTTGAGGCTCTCCTCCCTCACCAGCAAAAGAAACAAATAATAAGAAGCAATCTGGCACCTGAAAGAAAAAAAAGGGATAAGGAATGAGGCAGACACTCTGACTTTGCAATCTGGACCCATTTGTTTTAACACCTGAGCCTCTCTCTCTCCAGGTCTCCCAGCCCAGCCTCATCAAGCTCTCATCCCATTGAGTGCAAACACACTCTGTTTGGCAGGTAACACCTAAGTGCATAGGTGCCCTTCCCCTGCTTCTGATCTTAGAGTTTCCTTTCCCCATTTCTGCATCTGTCCAGCCCGCCAGCTGCTCTCTCTCACCTCCTATCAAAATCTATGGGTTCATCAGGCATCATTTCTGCCCTAGGAGCCTGGCATTTTAGGAAATAACAATAGTATAAAACAGGCAGGGGTAATTTCCTCCAAAGAGGTAAATACAAAATACATTAAGGCTTCCAGTGGGATTATTTTCTTCTGAGCCATCTGGAAAGATCCGGAGGAGGGAGTGACTCCTGAGCTCCAACTTAAAGACTGTAAATAATTCTAGCCCCGCCCCCCACTCCCCCACCCCCCCACCCCCGTCTGTCTCTTCCTTCTGCTCTTGTTTCCTCCTCCGTCTTTCCCCTTCCTGTTTCTGGAATCTTGCTAGTTCCCCTCTCATAGACATGGGACTGCTTATCTCCACTAAATAAGCCATCTTCGTCTATCTCCTCCCATCTGACGACTTTATAAATGACATCCTCTAGCTCCATGGGCCTGGAGACATTAAGAGAAGAATCCCACAAGACTAACATGGCTGATTTCTCATTTATTTTTTTTTAATTTAAAACTCAAAAATGTCATTAAAATCCTCACGCAGTTCAGCTATATCTTTAAGTGAAAAATCCATTTTGGTCAGTGGAGCTCACGATACGGTTAAGTACTTACTTTTTATTGTCTGTCTGGGCATGGTTTTCAACAGCAGGTGAAGAATAAATCAATAATGTCATAAAGACACACTCACCCAGTACCCTTTCCACGGGCAGTTCAGTAGTAGTGGCTGAGGTCTGTATGCCCGGAACCATCCCAGGTGCAGGAAACTGGTGAATAGTTCTCTCCTTGTTATTCTGCTTGAAATTGTTGGCAAAGGCTATGGGTTCTTGCTATGGGTTTCTCAACTCTTTGCACACAGAACATCACTAGCCATTTGCAGCAGCACCAGGGCACCCAGAAGTGGCCCAGGGCTGTCTCCATCCCTCCAGCACAACTTGGACTGCCGGAGGAGTGAAGCTCCTGGATCGGCTTACTCCATGTCGGTGCTTCTGCTTGAGTATCAGCATCCTGCGGCCACTGCTACTTCATTCATCTTGAGGGCATAATGAGATCTAGGACATACAAAGAGAAACAAGGTCTCCTTCTCTCTTCACTGGCATGGTGGTTGTGACAGTGCAGTCCATCACTGTAAGCCTGGGGCATGGATGAAGAGAGGGAACGAAGCCTGCTCTGTCCACACCCCCGCTCCTGATGCTCTACCCAAAGAGACACCCCCAACTCTACTTCCTCACTCACCCCATGCTGCTTTGCTTCTTAGCTTTATCACAACCTCCAACATGGATGCTTACTCATTAAGATCTGTCTTTCTCACCAGAATGTAAGCCATTGGGACCTGGGCTGGGCTCCATTCTCTCCACCCAGAGCCTGGTAAGGTGGTCCTCAGGTCTCTGGTAAAGTGGTCCTCGGGTCCATCTGCCCGCTGACGGCAGGTTGAAGCTCTCTGAGCCTGGGATTGACTCTCCTTTACTTCTCCTTTCTTCTTCCACACAGGTTTTTTTCTCTTTCTTTTTAACAACATTATCAAGATATGAGTTTTATATGTACGCCATAAAATGAACCGATTTCAAAAGATCAAATGTTATGGGTTTCAGTATATTTATAAAGTTCTACAACCATGACCCTACTCTTAAGTTTAGAACGTTTTACCACCGCAGAGGGAAACCCTTTACCTTTCAGCAGTCATTCCATGTTTCTTCCTCACCTCTGAGCCCCTGGCTATCTCTGATCTTACGTCCTGACTCTATAGATTTGCCTTTTTTGAATCTTTTATATGATAGAATCATACAGCATGTGTTCTTTGTGACTGGCTCCTTTCACTCAGCATGTTTTTGCAGTTATCCACAATGGAGCATGCATCGGTATGTTGTTCTTTTTAGTTCAGAATAGTATTCCAATGTATGGATAGAGCACATTTAGTTTACAAGGAGCTGCCATATATAAACATGCGGATTTTCTGTGTTGCCTTCTCATCACTGTGAACAAAACACCTGGGGGAAAAAAACCTTAGAGGAGGAAAGATGTATTTTGGCTCATGATTTCAGTCCATAGTTCCTGGTTCCATTCTTCTAGGCTTGAGGTGAGGCAGAACTATTATGGCACATGGTTGTGGCAGAGAAAAGCTGCTCAGGTCACAGCAGCCGAGAGAGAGAGAGGAGCCAGGGATAGATGCAGTCAGTCCCCAAGAGCATGCTCTAACGACCTACCTCCTCCCAACGTGCCCCACTGTCTACAGTTGGTACCACCTCCCAGAAGTCCATTCAGCTCCAATGGATTAATCCATGGATGAGCTCTAAGCCTCATGCTCCAATTACTACTCATCTCTGAACATTGTCTCATTGGGGAACAAGCTTTCAACAACAGGAGTCTTTGAGCACACTTCATATCCAAACCATTACCAATCAAATCTTAATGGTAATATTCAGATGACAAAGTTCTCCAGCCAGCTCCCAAAAAGTTCAAAGGATGATAATAGAGAGAGGAATAAATATGTTACTTAGATAAGCTGCTCTTAGAGACCCAGCAATTTTGCTCCCAGGAATATACCCAAGAGAAATGAGAACACGTGTCCACTCAAAGACTTGTATGCAAATTCATTCTCAGAAGCATTATTCATAATGATCCAAAGGTAGAAAGAGTCCAAATGTCTACCAACTGGAAACAGGATAAACAGGACATAAATCACACCCACTGTGGAAACGATGATACAGAATGCTCAAGATGAAAATGGACCACTTAGAGTGCTGAGCTCCTGACACGAACACTCACCAGCTCTCTCCTAGGCAAACCCTATGATATCTCCAACCTTCAGGTTTTCATACCTGTTAAGGGGGAAAATAGTAAGGGTATGCTGAGAATTTGTAGCTGTAGTCTGCCAAACTCTTCAAGTATACTTGGGTATTTTAAGACCAGTAAGATAGGAAAGGAAGAAGAAGTTTTCAGAAAAGCTCTGCTGTGCAACATAGAAAGCTGACTTCTTCTGGCTCAGCATCCCACTCCTGACACCTCCTCCTGAACTGGCTTGAGACTGGTCTGCAGAAAGGCAGGACATGAAAGAAATGTCAACAAGTGTGGGTTTATAAAATGCCACATGTCTGCCAAGGTGTTCAATGAACAACTACAAGAAAGGTGGTGATAAATAGCATGGAAGCTGTTATATCAATGAAACCTATGAGGATAGCTTTCATTTATTGACCACCTACCATTTCCTGGGCACTGGGTAGCACCATCCATCCATCCATCCATCCATCTCTCTTCCTCTCTCTCATCTGTATTCCATATTACAGATGAGGTATCTTGCCCCTGGCTTTTGTGATTCCAATCTGTGCTCCTTCCCCAGTTAGTGAAATAATTTACTTGCCTCTCATCCAGCCAGCTTCTTGGGATATGGAAATGAGTAAGAGACAGGAGGGCATTGTGTAAAACACACAAGCTCTAGCCTCATGCAGAAATATGTCATCTCTCTGTCCACTCACCCATCCATCCACCCAGGCTACAAATACATATTGCACTGTATTAGACAGCAGCAGCCTGGCTCTCCTTCCTAAGGAAAATCAAACAAATTATCTTGCCTCTTTATTATGCCTCTGTTTTCTCAGCTGGTAAATGGGGAGAAAAATAATACCTGGCCTCATTAGGTTGTTGTGAGAATCAAATAAAATGTGCTTAGCACAGTACCTGAATTCATCAATATTGTTCTGTTGTTGCAACCAGAAATTGTGTTTAGACTTGCATTGGAAGCCATGGACCCTGTCCTCCGTCACTCACAGTGTGGGCTGGTGTATTGCTCTCTGCTTCCCCAGCCTTTCTTCAGCCCCAGGGGAGTGAGAAGCCCTTTTTGCCATGCCCCAGCTTGGAGACCTGGTCTCTTGGTCCCTCTGAGCTTGTAGGGGCCCAGGACCATGGCCTTCTCTTCACCTACAGGCCGGCCCTGCCAGGAAAGGCGGATGGGCGTCCCTGTTGGCAGGGGTCCAACCAGGGCAAGCGTTGGGGTTCGGAGGACAAAGGAAAGGCACATTTCAAGGAAGTTCCTACTTCCTCAGAACCAGCGGTCCTAGCTCCCTCACTCACATGATCTGTTGGGACATCCTTCATGTTCCAAATGTAAGCACGTCCCGAAAAATGCCAACGTGGATCTCGTGATGAAATGTCTTTCTTTATAAATGTACCGAGGTTGCCTTGGGGTCTGGGGGGCTGGGAGAGGAAGAAGAAGACTCCACGTTTCTGACTGAGGTCGAGATGGCCTATTCCCATCATTATTTACTTTTCAAAATGTAAGATAAGATAACTTGCATCTGTGCAATGGGAGTAGTATGAATCCCTACTTTTAAGCAGTTTATGTGCCTAGAGGAGACCCTGTATATAAAAGTATATAAAAGTGCCTGGTTGTGGCTGTGCTTTGACTTTTTTTTTTGTCCTGGGAATTGAACCCAGAGGCATTCTACCTCTGAATTACACCCTCAGTTCTTTTGATTTTTCATTTTGAAACAGAATCTCACTAAGTTGCTGAGAGTCTTGCTAAGTTCCTGAGGCTGGACTTCAACCTTCGATCCTCCTGTCTCAGCCTCCCAAGTACTGGGATTACAGTCATGTTCCACCATGCCCGACCTCTGCAGTGACCTTTGACTTTCTTTAAATACTGTAACTTATTTCATCTTCATAATGTCCTGTGATGGAGATACTTTTATTATCCACTTTCACAGGGGAGGAAATTGGAGCTCACCTAAGGCCACACAGCTACCGGACAAGAAAAGCCATCTCCAGACCGAGATCTATCTGAATCTTGAGCCTATGGTCTTATCCACTCAGTTTCTTTAGCTTGGGAATCAGCAAACTTCTCCTCTAGAAGGGCAGATATTAAATATTTTGGGCTTTGTGGTGCAGTCTGTGTCCATCTTAACCATCCAACTTTGCTATGATAGTATGAGCCCAGTTAGGAACACCATGTAGACAGATAGGCATGGCTCTGTGCCAGTTAAACTGCAGCTACACAAATAGTGGTAGGCTGGGTTGAGTTGCACTTAGCACGCCTCGACTTCAGAGCAAGGCCTGGGATACAGCAGGAAGGGTTTCAGGAATAAATGCTGCCAGCCAGGGGACTGCTTGTAGAATCCCCAGAACATCTGATTGTCACAGGCTGTCATTCCTTACATGGAAGGTGGCTGTTAAAAAGGAAAAGCCAGCCTGTGATTCAGTGAAGGCAATCAAGAAAGCAAGAGGGTGACGTTCAAGAAAACAGCACCAGAAGGGTCTTCTCCACGCAGCCTTCCTGACCCAGGACCAGAATAGCCTGGGTGATTTATAATGCTCTGTGCAACGCTTACTTCTCTGGTTTCTTTTCTACCCCCTAGATTATCTTGTCCTCAGGCACCCCCGAGGAATTCAGACCTCTCCAAGTGTGGGGGCCACATTACCACTGTCTGTGCCTTCCCGGCATGCTTTGCCAGCCCCTCAGCGCCAATGCCCCTGTCTTGCCCTCGGTGAACTGGGCTGAGCAAGTTAAGGAGACATTTGCCTTGAGGCTGGAGCCTGCTGGGGCTGCTCCAGACCTCTTTCTGGGACAGCAGGTGCAGCCGCTCCTAACACCAAAATACATTCTCGAGGCGAGGGCAGACGGGCCAAACCAGAGCAGGTCTCCCGCCCTCAGAGGATCTGGCTTCCTCCTAAGGACATATTTGCTGTGAGGACACCCCGAGCGCTAATCCTGTAGCCCAGGAGGAGCAAGCCTAGGTCAGCACTTTAGCTGAGGGCTGGATGAAGGCAGGGCATTCCCCCAACACCGGGTAGCCAGCCCAGAGCAGCACTAAATCACACGGGGACGGTATTTCTTGGACACCGGAGCTGCTGGAGATTCCGTGGGTGTCATAAATCAGGAGCTCACCCCATTTTACCTGTACCTTCCCTGGATGCATGGAGGGGCCTCCCCAGCCGGGGATGAGAAAATGGCGGAGGCTAAATTCAGCAGGGCCGGGCATCAACGGCCCCTGTCTCTTTGTCAACTTATTACCTGAGATTTATGCATGACGCAGCCAGGTCTGCTCGGTGACACATTCTAATTTAATTAAATTTCTGTTGGATTGATGTCTGATCAATCAATAATGTTAATGTTTTTGCAATTTGGAGATTAAAGTGTGGTCAAGTCATGGCAACCTCTGCCCCTCCCCCCATCCACTTCCTTCGGAAGGTGCTTTGGGAGGAGGCTGCCCTGCCTGCACTCTTTCTCCAGCTCCTTTCCATATTTAAGCATTTATTAAGTACCTAGGATGTGGAGCTGTGACAAGATAGAAATACGGCTTAAACCATTCGTTTACAAGACTGAGAGAACATTGGCCTCAGAGAGAGGGCTAGATAGTTGGCCTGCAGATTGCAGGGCCCAAGACCAGAGTTTCTGGTGCACTAGGTCTGGGTTGGGGCCCCAAAATTTGCATTTCCACCAAGACCCAGGCAATGCAGATGCTGCTGTCCCAGGGTGTTCTACCCCACTTGTAGAACATTCTGAGAACACCGCATTACAGAAGGCTGCAGCTATCAATTGGGAGGGGGCTTGCATAAGTAACAAGGGAGCGTAAATGCCCTGCTCCTGTTTCATGAGAGGATTAGCTTCCCAGCCCTGAAAGGGGCCCCCATTAGGGGTCTTCAAAGACTCTAAAGAATCAAACACATACAGCCTTCGGTTAAAGCTTTTGCTGTCTAACATCACACACATACTTTGCCTGCAGGACATCTGCAGATCAGCACATGCATTCTAGCTTAAAGGTAAAGAGACACAAGGTCTGGAATCATCTCAGTTCACACCCTACTTCCAAACTGTATGTTTTTGGTTTTGGGGCCATTTATTTGGATTCTCCATGCCTTGGTTGCTTAATTCACAAGATCACTAGAGGCGATCAGTGAGATTCTGCAAGGATTGTAAATACTCAGCTCAGTGCCTGGTGTGCAGTGAACATTCGAACCTTGATATCTCTTTATAGGATGGAGAACAAAGCAGCTGAGGTCCTGCCTACCGCACTCTCCCTTCTTGGGGAATGTTAGGCTGTGCAAATGGAAGTATGGCGATCAAGGCACTGAAAGTCTGTAGTCAGGGTATTTTGTCTAATCAGGAGGTCAGAGATGACCTCTGATGAACTGGAGCTGAAAGTCACAGGAGGGATTCGGAGGTAACAAAGGAGCGATGGTCCTGGGAGGCATCCTCATAGGCCATTTGAGTAGGTGTGCTCAGTATTCCAGGCCCAAAGAGAAGAGAACAGAATAGTTTAAACAGAGGAGGTGAGAGAACTGTATCTGAATATGAGATCTTTCCACTGGCAGCATAGGAAGATGATCAGAAGATGACCAGAGCTGAGGTATCAGTACCATGGACTGAGTCCTGCCTTGAGCTCAGAGATTCTGTTCCTTTCTGGAATGTGACTCCTCAGGGTCGCCTCTCCCAAATCAGTAGAAGCCATAGGTCTGGGTCCATCTGGAACACTGCACCTATCTGTTTGGAGGGGGCAACTATGAGTGACAATGGAGCTTAAACATTCTTTCCCTGTGTCATGAGATGATTAGCTTCCAGGCTATGAAAGATGCCCCATTAGGAGTGTTCAAGAAGAAGAATAGAACACATACTGTTGTTTCTTAAAACTCTTACTGTCTAACATCACACACACATTTTTTTTTCTATAGGACATTTGCAAGTCAGCACATGCATTCAAAAAGTCTTTGCTGAGATCCAGCTGTGTGAACCTTTGCAAGGAGCTGGTGGTGCTAAACCTGAAGATCCAACTTGGCCGCCAGGGTCTCCTGGGCCTGACTCTAATTCAGCATGATGAGTGTTAGTGTTTTATCTCAGGCCTTCTACCCAAGACTCTTGAAGAGTTCTCATTGTTCCTTGCAAACAGAGCCCTAACCAGTCTTAAAGGATGAAACCTAAGAATGAAATTACAGAGAGAGAGGCAGACTCACATCTAAGAGGGCACACGTGGGCATAATGTTATCCAGGAGGCGTTGTTCACTCCCCAGATTTCAGATCACAACACCCAGCTGGCCACCCCTCAGTTCCTTCTCCAAGGAATGTGATGAGTCTGGGGGTGAGGTCTACAGGAACTCATACCCCGGAAGTCCAAGAAGCAAAATGCTGTGTCTCCTTAGAGATGGTAGAAGCCACAGAGAGGACCTGACTTGCCTACAGGCGTCTAAAGGCAAGAGAAACATCTTTATCCCATTCATTCTCTCTTTCAAACTTGGAATTCTCATTTTGGATAATTGATTCATTTATTAGTTCACTCATTCATTCACCCCCTCTTCAACAATGAAGGAACCTCAGAGATGCATAAGTTCCGTCAGGCCCAGGAGAGAGGCAAATAGATTCAATTTTTGCAGATTTATCAATTACAGTAGCAACAATGATTGTTAAGGATGCCAGTGTACAGTGAGCATTTTCCCTGAAGGGGGAACCATGTCCAGCCTTTTTCCTGTATCACTTCATTTTTTTCCTCATGGTTCATATTGGAAATAGAACCCATTATAGCTCCCCCTTTGCTGGAGAGGAGATTAAATTAAGTAATTTGACCAAGGCCATGTAGTTAGTGATGGTAATGCTGGAAGAGAAACACCTATCAGTCTGATTACAAATTAATAAAAGTACATGTTTTCAAATATTTTAAGACCTACTCTGTCGTCAGATGGTTCTTCATCCAGAGAAAGAGAGAGAGAGAGAGAGAGAGAGAGAGAGAGAGAGAGAGAGAGAGAGAGAGATCTATAAGGTAGATTGAACCCAGGGGCATTATACCTCAAAGTTACAGACCCCAACCCTATTTTATTTATTTATTTTATTTTGAAACAGGATCCTGCTAAGCTGTTGAGGGCCTTATTTAGTTGCTGAGGCTGGCCTTTAATCTGCAATCCTCCTGTTTCAGCCTCCAAGATACTGGGATTACAGGCATGCACCACCACCATGCCTGGCTTCATCTAGATGGTTAGAAAATATGTACAAATGTTAGGACCTTGTGAAATGATTGCTAAGAACCTTCTCTATTGATCCACTGGTCAGTATCTTTGGGGTTTGAATAATTGTCCAACCACAGATTCACCTAAACTTATTGTAAGCTCAGACACATTTCTCCTCATTGAGAATTTGCTTCACACCTTGGATGCCATTTCCACATAGTTTCCTTGAACTCTCAGTACTGCAGTCCTTTTTAAAAGTCCTTGATCTTGCCCAAACCACAGTAGCAAGTAGGTCCTACACTTTTCTTTCTTGTAGCATTTACCATCTGCAACAACCTGTTTTAGAATTTGTGGAAAACCAAGGCCAGGGACTGGTCTACTTTAGGGAATCCTTATTAACCCTTTCAGAAACCACAAAGAACAAGTTCCCCATGGCCCATCTTGTAGTTCATCCCCACCACCAGCTGCAGTATTTGGTCATTTATCAGTGTGATGGTTTTGGTTTATAATATCCCCCTAGCCCTCACAGAAACCAGCCAGCCATGTTGGAGGCAGGGCTTGGTTTCAAGGATGGGTCACTGAGGATGTGGCTTTGAGGGTTGTATGCAGCCTCTCCTCTCTCTGCTCCTCCTCCGGCTTCCAGCCTCTCTGACATGAGAGCGAGCCCTTGCTCCCTCCCTCTCTGTGCTTCCCGCTGCCATACCCCAAGCTCCACAGACCCAGCGTGACATGCAACAAAACCTGAAATATCCAAAAAGTAACTTGTGTGGTCAGTTGTTTTGTATTATAGCAGCAAGACGATTGATCAATACAAGGTTCCCTATAGAGCTAAATTAATTCAGAGCCAAATCTCCAAAATGGCAGCCCTTGGTCTCAGTCTGCTCTGCAGTGGTGTTCTTTGGGTCTTCATGGTGTTTTGGAAAATTCGGAATTCCTTGCCAGCATTTAAAATCTGGGCATTGCAAATATAAAATGTGGTTTGTCTTAAAAAAAATGTTGAGATGGCAAGTTCTGCATGTGTTCATGGCTACAGGGGGCTGTCAAGGGCCATAGGTACAGTCCCCAGCTCCTACATCTGCACACAAGGCCTCTGTAGTCAATCAAGTCATTACCCGTGGTGTTTGCAGGAACCCTGTGCTCCTATTCCAAAATTAATGCTTACTTCGTCTTAACAATGCTTGCTTGATCCTTTCCAGTGTGAAGACCTTGTTCCTTGGGGGAGAAGGTGGAAGCAAACCAAGAGTGGAAACTTCTGCTTTCTTATTGTCATCTGCTCGAATTGCGTCATCTGCTCCCAATCCCTTCCTTTTCCTTCTCGCTCCAAACTTAGCTCAAAAACCCTTTTTTTATCATCCTGGGCGGTTTTCTGCAAGCCTCAGCTCTTTCTAGGGTTTTGTCTCCTAACGCTCTTCTTACAGAAGCAATGTCAGTTTGCATTTGTTTTAGGGTGGGAAGGTGCCTCGCAGAACAACACACCTGCACAAACAACTCAATTAGAAACATAGCCACTCTTCAAAGTTCACAGTAGGATCTGCTATGTCAAGAAAAAAAAATTAGTGCCATCCAGACAAAAAATGTTTTTTTTCCATAAACAAACTTTAGGAGTTTTTTTCCAAAGAAGACTTTGTGAAAATTATACCTTTACACTTCCAATGCCAACTGGGCATCAAATGTGCCATCTCTCCTACTTAGAGAAGGTCTTGGTTGTACTTGACCTAGAGACCCAATGCCAAACTTGGTACTAAACAGAAGCTTACATGATACCCAATTCCAGTTTTCATAATGTGCAGGACCCAGTGAGAGTATTTGGTGTGATGTTGGTATCATCTGCAGTGCAAGTTTGCCATACTTTGTGTAGGACATGGAGGTTTCGTATCAACTTGTCCTTGGGATGTTAATGACATCTGGTCCTGCTCTCTTAAAACAAGGCTGGAAGGAACCCTTTCAGGGTGTCAAGTTGGCATTTAACAGAAGCAGCAAGAGTGATCTTATTAAAATGGAAATCAGAGCCTATCATTACTTTGCTTAAAACTACCCAGTCCGATCTGCAGAGTAAGACCCAGCTAGTACCACTGCCTTCTTGGAGCTGTGTGATCTGGCCCTGGCCTCTGCTCCAAGATCACTGTGGTCACTTCTACCTTGCTCTTCTCTTTCTAGCGACACAGACTTAATCCCTGTTCCTTAAACAGGCCAAGTGCATTCCTACCCAGGCCTGTGTATTTGCTTTGCTTCTGGGGCATGGTTTCCTTCTCTAGCTTTAGGGGGCGGCCATTTTTACTGCACTGCAGATCCCCATAGGCTAAAATATTCATTCTTTAGAGTGGGCCTCCTCTAAAACAGGTCTAAACTGTTTTAGACCTTGTCTAAAACAGCTCCTCTACCCTGATTGAGGTGCCTTCATGACACTCCTCAACACCCCCAAATAGACTTCTGCTTTGCTTACTTATTATCTCTCGCCCCCATGGAAGAGAATTTCATAGAGACAAGTGACAGGTCTGTCTTCTGTATCCCCAGTGATAAGTATTTGCATGTCTAGTTCTGCTAGCAAGTTAGCATTGTTGTAAGAGGAAGGGAAATGTTAGCAAGGCCAGAGTAGGTGAAAGTCATTTTGTAATGGTGTGCGTTGTGTGTATGTGTGTGTGTGTGCGTGTGCATGTGCGTGTGCATGTGTGTGCGTGTGTGTGTGTGTGTGTGTGTGTGTGTGTGTGTTTGGAGAAGAAATTAGACACCAGAGCAGAAGACAATAGGAAGTTTTGACTTTTTGCTCAGAGCAATGGCGAGGGTTTCTCATCTCAGGGCACAGTTGTTCCTATTGAAATCTCTGCAGGCAGGTCACTGTCAATGTTCTAGTCTTATCTACCACCACCGTGTGGGTCAAGTAACTTGTTCACCCTGTTGGGTAGGATCTCAGTTTGTCACCTAAAAAAGGCAGGGGGGGGGGAATTTATTACATCATTACAGTGCTTCTCTTGTAGCAGTCATAGAAAGACATGGCATGGAAGCAGAATATCTTTGCAAAGTGCCTGGGTAGATGAGAGGATTGACCAAGTCCAACCATTGCTCCTATTATTATCATTATCTGTTTTCTAGAACTGAGATAAGTCAGAGAACATGTGTAGAGGGAGGAGCTGCTGATGAGCCTGAGCTGGGAGGGTAAGGTGGGGCAACCGGGAGCCAGCGCCAGTTGCTTTCTGGTTGTGCAGAAAGTGGAGCCTCCTTTTGGAGTGGGATCTCATAGAGGTCGCGACAGGTGCCTTGTCATAAATTGGAGCCACAAATTGGGCTCCTACATCTTCTCATCTCTCATTAGGTTATTAGACATAGCCAGGAAACTACCCCAAAGAGTGTATATTGCTGGTGGTTTTGCTAAAAAAGAAACCAGCGGTCATAAAGTTCAAGGGGGAAAGGCAGTGGAAAACTGCAGAGGATGCCAGGACTTGCTTACCTAAGGACAATCTCCTTTCTCCTAGACTATTTTCAGACTAACCACACAGACACAAGTGTGCTCTCTCCTCTCTCGTAATAGTAACTGCATTGGCACAAGTGTTCTCTCCCCCTACTCCAAATAGGACCCACAGCAGAGACTGCTATCCACCCAACAGTCCTAGTCCTCTTTCTTCTGGTCCTGTCACCTGGCCACATTTTCTAGGATCCTTTGCTGTAGGATGCTTCAGGATCATAGAAGAGAGGAGGTGGTGGCAAAGGGCCTTTCTGACCTGGTGCATGAGAGCTTCCTCTTTTTTCTTGGTAGTCTATCTTTCTGGTCTGCAGGCTGAGCTGAGATGGCTTCACCAACCTGAAGGAGTGATGGAACCAATAGTTGGAAGGAGCCTGAGTCCCCAAATCTTCCCTTGGAGGAGAGTTGCCCAAGAGGGACAGCTGGATAGAAATGCTGCATTGAACTGTCATCAGAACAAGAAATACATTTTACTGTATTAAGCTACTTCTGGGGCCTATTTGTTGCAGCAGCTAACCTATCCTCCCTAAATATACCCCTACAAAGAAGTATCACTGGAGTACCCTATTAGAATATAGCTAAGTACATTCAAAGAATGAGGAATGACATTTAGAACAAGCAAAACACATATAAGTTATCATTCATATAAGGGCTACTACAGTTACAAGTACTGTGTTTACTATATAAAGAACCAGATGTTACTAGGGTTCACAGCTGTGTGAGCCAGTGTTCTCTGTACCAAATGCTACATACTTTCCACTATGCCTGAAAGGAAGATTTGCCCTACACCAGATAGGGAGAGAGAAAGAAAAGAAAAAGAAAGGAAAAAGATGAAAAATTATTTTTGTATTGTAAAATTATCCACTATATAGCAACAGTAAAGAGTTGGGAAAAGTGTTATGGAAAAGGAGGAAAAGCCATTTGCAGGAAAAAATGTAAACTTTGAAATAGCTTGGGATAAGAATACAGAATAAGTGTTATTACAATTTTTTTTAAGTTTCAAAATAAGAAGCTTGGGGGTTACTTTTCAGGGTCTTGGATGGTAGACTTAAAATGCAACACACTACATCAAGCAGTACACTTAGAGGGATTTCAATCAAGAAGATTCTAATTGATTTTTTTAAATGACAAGTTGAATCTAAACATCATCTAGAAGAATTAATAAGCAGAAGACCAATAAAAATGTAATTGATAGGGAGAAGGATTTAAAAATAACCCTAATTGATATGGAGAAGGAAGAGATCACTAACCTACTCTATCTAATTTAAGAATATATTCATTAAAGATATTATGACATAGTTGGGTAAGCAGTACACTCCTATAATCCCAGTACTTGAGAGCCTGAGATACATGGATAGCAGGTTCAAGGCCAGCCTAAACTATTTAGTGAGACACTCAGCAACTTAGGAAGACCCTCAACATCTTGGCATAAGTCTGCCTCAAAATAAAAGAACTAGGGGTGTAGCTCAGGGGTAGAATATCCCTGGGTTCAATCCCACTACCCAAGGAAAAATGTTATATGACATATAATAGTGAACAAAGTATAGAGTTCTGGGATGGGTTATATATAATACACATAGTATATTATGAAGGTAAGATTTCAAATTAGGGGGGAAACAGATTAATATACAGTGTTGGGAAAATCAGCTATCCACTTTGTGTTTCCTACATATGTTTAATAGAAAAGAAGTCCAAGAAATATTTTAAACAGTGGCACGTCCTGTAATTCCAGTACTTAGGAAGCTAGCACAGATGGAGTACAATTTTGAGGCCAGCATACAGTAACTCTGCAAGACTCTACTTTAAAATAATAAATAAATAAATAAATAAATAAATAAATAAATAAATAAATAAATAAATAAATAAAAAGGTCTGCAGGTGGAGTTCAGTGTTAGAGTGCCCATGGGTTCGATTCCCAGTGCAAAAAAAGAAAAGAAAAGAAATATCTTAAATATCAGTAGAAGAGTTTTTAAAACATAATTCCTAAGGTTAGAAAAAAGAATAAGCTGATCCAGTGGGTTACAAACACTAGGAAACTTTGGCATATAAAAAGTATAGGGACAAAGTTTAAAATAGCAATAATCATCAGAAATTATTTGTAATACTTTAAATAATCAAAGTGTTAGTATCCATCATAGATAAGAATCTGTTTTTAGGCAATAATGAAAAGCTCAAAATCTGTATTAAAATGGTCCCAAAGCATAATGAGTCTTTTCAGGGAGTGAACATGACCAAAGGTATCAACATTTTACATACCAGGCAAGTATGTTTCCTTGACTGTAAGGATATAATCCCTCCGAGTGCTCAAAGAAAAATATATGCGGATGTTCTTGGTAATAATAATGAAGAAAGAGTGAGAATAAGCAAGCATTTGTTGAAATGGAGAGGAATAGGAAGTGGTTTTTCCTTTCAGGTATTAAAATATGTTACAAAGCTTAAGACAGGGAAGTGTATGAGGCTGATGGAACCAAAGATGGGGGCTAAAATAGAATTTGCTACATCATACAACCATCCCAGAGAATGTCTGCTCCCCATCCTAGTGTTCTGTTTCTTGCTGTAGCCCCTGCCCTTAGGACAATGCCTGGACCACAGCAGGTAGGGAAAGATCTGAAAGAATCTATGCCAAGAGGGTGTTGGGATGGCTCACACCTTGTGTTGCTTTCTTCTAAAGATACACATATGTTATCATGGTCCAGAGTAGGAACTTCTATATCAGACAGAACTGTAGCTGACCCATCTCTTCCTCTCCTTAGCCAATCTGAGTCTCCTACACTGAACCTTTGAGGGAAAAACAGGCCCTAATTTATTGAGTAATAGAAAGATATGAGGTTGCCCACACAAAGTACTGAGCTTCATAAGTGTTAATGGTTGTTTCAAGTGCTCTCAGATTTATTTTCCTCCCAGTTAAGCTGGGCGAGGAGTGGGGGCAAAGAAATAACATGTATGTTAGGTTAAAAAAAAAATACCTCTTTTGCTGCACTTTCTTGTAGGTTGTTGTGTATCTCTGCAAAGTCTCTGGATAGTGACAGGTCCCTGGGGAGCATTTCCCAGTGACTAGTCCAAGACAATAGTGAGAAAGGCCAAGGCTAAGTTATCCCCTTTGACCTCTGACCAGAGAAAAGGGCCATACATTATTCTTCACGCTACTTTTTTTAACCAACACACTAAAAATAACATAATGACAAATAACCTAGTAACAAAAAAAAAAGTTACAGCTGTCATTTTTACCATTCACACTGCTAATTTTTTTTTAATTAAAGGCAAGTTATGCATATTGTGGAAGTTTGGAAAATATAGAAATTTGTCTGTAATTATTTATTTATTTATTTAGGTACTAAGGACTGAACCCAGGGTTATACTATCCCTAAGCTACATCCTCAGGCCTATTTTATTTTTTATTTTGAAACAGGATTTCACTAAATTGTTGAGGCCTTTGGTAAGTTGCTGAGGCTGGCCTTGAACCTATGATCCTCCTATCTCAGCCTCCCAAGTACTGGGGTTATAAGTGTGTGCTACCATGCCCAGCTGAAAACACAGAAATTTACGAAGAAGTGAAAGGAATCTCACCTGCTTGAGCTGGCCATGGTTGCCAATTTGGTTAAAGTCTTTAAGTCAAACTGACTTCTGCTTCTAAGTTTGCTTTACACATCATCCTAAATTATAAATATTTTCCTATGTCATTGAATAATCTGAAGTCTATAAAACCATGTTCAAACTGGGCATGGTGGTGCATGCCTTTCATCCCAGAACTTGGGAGGATGAGAAAGAAGAAGCATGGATTTGAAGGCAGCCTCAACAATTTAGCAAGGCCCTCCACAACTTAGTGAGACCCTGTTTCAAAATAAAAAGATAAAATAGGGCTGGGGTATAGGTCAGAGATAGAATATCCTTGTGTTAAATTCTAGCAACACACACACACACACACACACACACACACACACACACACACACACACCTCACTCATGAAATAAAGACGTAGACACAAGCTCTACACTCCAGAACCTCTGAGCCCAAAGCAGTTTTCTATGGTGGGCAGAACAGTCTCTTGTTGGTGTCGCAGTGAAACAGAGGCTCCGCTGGAACTCATTCTGCCCAAAGACGCCCAGAGAGACAGGTGTAGTCTCAGGCCCGCAGAGACGGGATGAGGAAACTCGTGTCCTGCTCCATCTAATGATGAGGCTAATCCGAGAAGGTTAAGGTGAAGAAGTGAGACACGAGTCACTCATGAGCTCTTTTTCTCTGCTACTTAGCTGAACAGATCACACATTTAACACACACACACACACACACACACACACACACACACACACACACACCAAAAACTTGATGATTTTCTCTGAATGGTAAGTTACCAGGCCATCCTAATTTCTTTCTTTGTGGTCATTCACACTTTTGTTACAAAATTCTAACAAGCAGTCAGAGGAAAGCTAAGAATGATTGTTGAGTCTTTTTAAAACCATAAAAAACATACTGTTGTAAACATTTCAGGATTACAAAATAATATGAATAATATATTATTTTGATAGGCCAGAGCTCCCTATTCTTCGTATGTTGAGAGTCAGCCTTGGATAATGCTAGTGCTGATTTCCAATCATGATGGCATTCTGGGCCCTGACGAAAGACACCATGGCCTTCTTGGGGAGCCCTGCTCACTCTGGGGTGTCTGCCCCATCACAACATATTAAGTTTCATCCTCATTTGAGGAGGACAGATAAACTGATTCTGTAAAGTACCATGCCATCCCGGTTTCTTGTCATCTGTGTCTGGTCCTTCTAAGGGAAGGACATACAAATGTGCATGTACACATATATAATTTATTGGCTGGTTGCTCATCAAGTAGATTGGTTTTCATAGCTCCGTGGTCGTCAGCAGATTTCAGATCAGATTTGCTGCTGACATGGTTGAATGAAAAAATACTGACACCTTTCACTATTGCACTTGACATTTTTGGTATTATTATTAGTCGTTCCATTCCATGTAGTGTCATTGTCCGAATGGGATCATGCTCAAAGAAATATCCAAGGGCTCCTTAACTCTGGACATTGAAGAGGTGCCTGGTTTCCAGGGACTGTGCTATCATGCCTCCCGTGAATCCCAGAGGGAAGCCATGTCAATCCATGGTACGAATTGCAAGTAACACCTGTTGCACAGAAAACTCCTGCAGAACTAATTTGGAAATTGTTTCAGGGAGAAATCTTCCCTTGGAGACAATGGCCCCTTTCAACCTCATCCTAATTAAGAATAAGCGTGGATGGTTCTACATAGATTTCCTCTCCAGCAGCACCCACCAACCACCCCATCTATCAGTCCTTGGGAACATTCTTCACATTGGACTAAAATTTCTTAGAAGCCCTTGTAGAAGCACCAGAATAAATACATAGACGCCAAGGTGTGTGTGTACATTTTCATGCAAGACTTTGTAGGAAATAAAACAACAAAACCTATTTATTCTTCCATTCTGCAAAGGACCAACATGCATTTACATATAAATAGAGGAGTTACATATTCAAAACTTAATATTTAACCACAACAAAAAATGTCCCAGAAAGAAGAAAAGACTAGAAATAGGCCACCTCCATGAGAGGGAGAATTCACAGGGCTGTTTGTCCAGCTCTGGCTGCTATGGTGTGAAGAAGAGGGTAGGCACATTCTCAGGTCATGTTGCAGAAGACACTCGCTCAGCAAAGGGGACTTCTGTCATCTGTTACTTAGCCCCAGGCTGCAAAGAACAGCTTTCTCTAGTTGAGTTGACTTAGGAGTTGCTATTTCTTCCAAGCCCCAAGCACAGTTTGAAGTTGAGAGTTCTGGAATAATCAATGTTGCATGTGGTGTCCTCCCAGAAGCATTACTTGAATGCACAGGATTCCTCTAGAATATGTACACCCCGCAGGCCCTAATTCCTTGGACCTGTTGAGAAGGAGACATGTTTAGCTCTTGCTGGGTCGCTGTCAAAACAAAATGGGTATATTTCTATCAATAAAACACGGCTCTGACAATTTGTCCCTGGAGATAAATGGCCCTTTCCATAGAGGTTTTAAATAGGGGCCATTATGGGAGTGAATGGAACGCAGTTGAATAATGAGATCGCTCTCCATAAATCCTGCAGCGAAGTCTTCCACACCCGAAGTATTTCCAGGGCCCTGCATTAGCACGCAGGCTCTGTGTAGTGTGGACACAGCTGTGTACCGTGCAGGGATGATAGGTAAGTAAATTGCAGACAGTTGGGACATGCAGAGCATTTAACTCCCTCTTTTCCCTGTAGGATTTGTCGCATTCACCAAAGGATGCCCGTATTAATTTGTTTTGATTGCTAAACATATGGTACTTGCAAGGCTAATAGGAGCCATCTTCACCTACTTGATTTGAAATCAATTTTTAAGTGTAAATATATCTGATACATCTTGGTTGTAACAGGTGGAAATAAAAGCCACCCCAGTAAAATGAGAGAGAAAAAAAAACATTATTTGCTAGAATATGTGAAAGGTATATCCTTGAGGCACGTTGACTAGGGGAGTACTGAGGAAGATCAAGTTGGTTTTTTTCTTCTATTTGTGCATTTCTGTCTCCTAACCTGAGATAACATAGCAATGACATATATGTATATTAGTCTGCTGGATTATGTGTATTGCTAGTCTATTGGATTCTGTGTATGATAGTCTACTGGATTATGCATATACTAGTCTGTTGAACTATGTGTGTACTAGTCTATTGGATTATGTGTATATTAGTCCACTAAAACTGAATTATGCATATGGTTATGCAAATACTTGTCTATTGAATTATGTGTCTAATAGTCTATTGTATTATATGTATATTAGTCTACTGAGTTATATGTATACTAGTCTACTGGACTTGATGATCCCCTGGGGTGAGGGCCATGTTTTAGCTCATCTTTTTTTATCCAGAGCACTTAAAAGTTCATGGCATATAAGAGACAGTATAGTTTTTAAATCAAATATCACCTTTTTACTCCCAAGAGAGGCCCACTGGGGCCCTTATGCTAAGCTTTCTTGTGAAATGAGCTGGGCACACACAGTGCTTCTGCTGTGAGACAGATTATCTGGGTAAGAGCCTCTAGGTGAATTAACCACTACAGGAAGTAGCCTGGTGGATGCCTTTAAACTTATTGGTGAATAGACCACTAAGAGAAATAAGAAACATGGGGAATAGAGAGTGGTGGAAAATTCTTCAGCATCAACGCTGTGCAAGAAGGATGAGACTGTGTTCTTCAGAACTGACCTGAAGATGGCTCATCACACTGCATCAAATGCAGAGGGTCAATTCATGGAGGGGTGTTTGCTTGACAGAGTAGGTGTGCAGGGATCCAACCAATCCTAAGATCCATGCCCCAGCTTGACTTTGGAAATTAGCAGCGTCTTTCATGAGAAGAAAGATGCTGGATGAGCTGTAATCCCAGCATTTGGGAGGCTGAGACGGGAGGATCCGGGTTCGCAACCAGCCTCAGCTGCTTAGTGAGGCCCTCTGTAACTTAGTGAGACCCTGTTTCAAAATAAAGAATAAAAAATAGGGCTGGGGTAAAATGCCCTTGAGTTAAATTCCCAGTACCACAAAAAAAAAAAAAAAAAAAAGATGCTGGAGGATGAATTCTTTTAGTAGGATGAAGGGGTAATGTTGACGTGGACTAAAAGTCAGTGAGTATGCCTCAGTTTCTCTTATCTTATAATTTCATTTCATTAGTGTCTCCATGACCAATCACTTGCCTGTATGCTGCAAGCAATTATTTAAACTCTCAATCAGAGCCTGAATGTCTTCATCTGTAAACTGAGAACAAGTACTAGAAACTAAATTTCAGGACTCCTGTGAAAACTAAATGCGAAGGCATACCACACGTTTCTCTGTCTTGGTCCAGCATGTTGGTGTTGTACCATTTCAATATATTTTGGTTCTCCTAATGATAATGAGTTATTATGACTTAATGTGGTGATTGTCACTACTGATGGTAATCAGAGGAAGTAACCTGGAACAGCAACTAGGTATTGAACTAGGTATTCGATGTGTTTAATCCATACATATCTGCTTAAGATGTCCAGCCTAAGAAGAGAGCATCTATTTTATTCTCAGGACCTGGCAAAGCAGGTCTCCAATGAATATAGAGAATGAATGAATGAATGAATGAATGAATGAATGAATGAATTAAGAAAAGCATGGATTTTACTATTAGTGCTGGTCAGTTCACCCTTAAAATACTATCGATTTCCAAGTGGCCTGCCTGGAAATCCTTCATATAAGAAAAATTGGGGGGAAAGGGCTACAGCAAATCGATACTCTCTTCTCCCCCAGACTCCTCATAAAGCCATCCTCTCCCAGCTTCTTTTCGAGCAATTCTGTCTTTTTATTACATAGAATGCTTAGGTGATGTGCCAATAAGTAGTGTATGAATACTTAATAGAGGCGGGATGAATTATGAATGGCATGGAACTTATCTACACTGCTGCCTTGCAGACGGCAGAATGGTTCTTTATCATCTATCAAGATGTATAGGAGTCAGTAGGAGAGAAAGGAGCCTGGTTGATACATTTAAAAATGGCTACCGGATGCCATCTTGGGTTACATGAAACCCAACACCAAGTGGCAGAGAGAGAGGAGTGGGACCAGGAAGCACGGTGAAAATGATGCTGTCAGGAGAGAGACTGGGGAGGTCCCGGAGGGCCCAGAGACTGGGAGAGTGGAGAACTCAACATACAGGCAGATAAAGGCTCGGGTGGGCTGTACTTATGGTACATACCTATGGCTGAGCTCCTGTTAATAACACAGGCCTTAAGGGTTTCTAGGAGAAGCCTTTGAGGAGAAGCTATCGGATGATATTCCCTAGAGAAGGGACTTCTAGATCATTTCTCCACCCGAAGTCATCTGTCAACAGCTAGCTCCATAAATGCAGTGAACTATTCTTAGGAAAAGTCAAGGGCAAACCTACACCTCCACTTCTCAAAGACTTCATGCAACATCGAGTTCCTACTCACATACCAGGCAGTGTTCCTGGTGGCTCTTCTGCAAAGGTGGAGTCGGGGCGCAGGTTCTTTCCACATTGTGGCTCTGCATTTTATCTCCATTTCAGCCAGTGGAAGGGGACACTGGATAGAGCAGTTCTGAAGGTGCAATGCTTCAACTCTGCTCCCATCCCTCCGGCCAGGGATCAGTTGCTTGACCATGATCATTTCAGAGACTGAGAGACATAGTTTAGCTGCCCAAGTAGAAGAATCAGCAACTTTAAAAACTAACTAGCAGTGCCTGCCACATTTCTCAAATCTCAGAAAACTTGGGAGGCTGAGAGAGGAGGATTTTAGGTTCAAGGAAAGCCTCAGCAACTAAGTGAGGCCCTCAGCAACTTGGTGAAACCCTGTTTCAAAATATAAAATAAAATAAGGCTGAGGGTAGAAGGTGCCTGGGTTCAATCCTCAGTACCATCCCTCCCAATGTGTGTGTATGTGTGTGTGTGTGTATATATATATATCTGTTGTGTGTGTGTCCTGAGAAAACAATAAGGTAAATATTTTTGCAGAAATGTCACCTTATATAGAGTCAGCAAACTCTTGTTTTTAAAGTTCCTTTTAGAGTATTGCATTTGCATGCAAACGGTGGAAATTCCAGTTATAAATTGTCTTAATTTCTGGATGGTTCCGTGGTAATAGTTCGTCTGTTTTATTCGTGTTAATATGAGATTCTCTTTAAATTGCATATATAATTAAGGCATGAAAGTAATATGCTCATCATTATTGAAAATTTAGACAATATAGCCATGGATAAGAAGAAAATCAGAGGCTCTCATAATTTAGCCTGTGCTAATACCTTGTTAATAACCCCCTGGTCTTTTTGCTCCACATAAAATTATTTACTATGCCAGGGGTCAGAAGACTTTCTCTGTGAAGGGACAGACAGTAAATATTTTAGGCTTTGCAGGCTATGGCATCTGTGATGGGACTGCAGTTGTCCCGTGGTGTCCTCCAGGACTTGACTCCTGAGCCCCTTCCTATAGGAAAATCTGAGGATGCCCAAGTCCCTTATAGAAAAAGGCACAGTATTTGCAAAAATCTACACACATACTCCTGTATATTTTCACTTTTTTTTTTTTATTTTGGTATTGTGGATGGAATCCAGTGGCATTCGACTTCCAAGCTATACTCTCAGCCCTTTTTATTTTGAAACAAGGTCTCTAAATTGTTGAGGGTCTCTCTAAATTGTTGAGGCTGGCCTCAAAACTGCAATACTTCTATCTCAGCCTCCTAAGTACTGGGATTACAGGCATAAGTCACCATGCCTGGCTCTCCTGTATACTTTAAATCATCTCTAGATTGTTTATAACACCTAATACAAGGTAAGATCTGTGTAAATAGTCATACTATATTGTTTAGGGATGATGACAAGAAAAAAAAAATCTGTACATGTTCGGTACAGAAGAAAGTTTTTTCCAAATATTTTAGATGCACACTTGCTTGAATCCAAGGATGGGGAACCTAAAGATACAGAAAGCTGGCAATTGCACTCTGCCATTGTAGCTCAAAATTAGGCATCGACTGTATGAAAAAAAAAAAAAACAAAAACAAAAATAAAAAACTTAATTTGCAAAAATAGACAGGGATACGATTTTTATTTGCAAAAATAGACAGGGGATACGATTTGACCTTTGGCCTAAGTTTGCCAACCCTGCAATATGTGATCAGCATAAAGTAAGGGGAACAAAGGATTGAAGGGCTCCACACCTTACACTGCTCACTAAACACTAATTTGCTCTTATCTTAAAATGAATGTATTCTTATAACTTCTAAATATCCGAGGTTTATACAGGCATAGCAAAAGTCTACAAGCATCGACTTCAAACTGAAAGAAGTTTAGAGATCTCAGGGAAGGGAGACATTTTTTATGTTTTACTGGGCATTTCCTCCTATGTTGTTTGGATACAGTTGTTGTTGTTTTCTTCAATGAGCATATTTTACTATTGTAATAAAGAAGATATTCTACGTGTATATATTTCAATATTTCAGTCTTTTGTGCTGACTCAGAAAAGGATGTTTCTTTTTAATTCGGAACATGGGACTTATTTGCATTTTTCAATAAGCGGCTGTGGCTATGTCTCAGGACTGAAGCCGGAACCACAAAATGACATTGAAAGAGTTGAGGCACAGGCTGACATGCTTCTAGGAAGGCAAGGTCACACTTCCTCTTTTGAAGAATTAGCTGACAGGGACAGTGGCAAACGGGAAGGGGAGTGGTCTCCGAGGAGCCGCCTGGGGTCTCTCTGCAGGGCCCCCGATCCCCCCTTATCGCATCCTGTGATCCTCCGATCAGCTTCCTGTGGACAGGCCGGGGCACTGGTAAACTCTTGTTGAATTATCTACTCTTATTTTGGTCTTCTCTTGCTGATTATCTACTCTGATTTTCTGTGTCTAGCACAATGCCTGGCAGATATTAAACAAATAGCAACTAGATTTAACTGGAGGGGTTCGGCAAACTGGAGGTGGCAAATTTTACTTACAGGCCAGTTGTCTTTTCTTTTCTTTATTTTTTTTTTTTTGGGGGGGGTTTCTGGGCATGCCGCTTGCTTTCCCCAGAATCATAATAAAGACATGCATTCCATGAGACTTCAGAAGCATTGCTGTACAGGTGAGATTACCTCTTGTCGGGTGATAGGATTAACCTAAATTAACCCTAGACAACATCCTGTGAACACTACTGTGAAGAAAAGAAACATCAGTGTCTATTGTCTCCCTTGGAAATAAACAGAATTTTTCATCAAGCTCCCTTCTCATTTATTGTGTGCTGCCTGAAAATAGAAAAATGTAAATGCAAAAATGTAAAATGCTCAAATGTGGCTGCATTTTTTTGTTGTTGTTGTTTTCTGATTTCAGTTTTTATCAGCTCCGAATTTCTCTCTTCATTTTCCCTAGGCACCACAGTTCTGATTAAGATCCATCCACCCAGATGTCAGTCAAATATCACACTTTCTTCCCAAAATAGGGATAAAACAGCTGGACAAAATAATAGCTTTATAAAAATACCACGTTTTTGCACGACAGCATGGTTTGGATTTCAGGACAATTGTAGAAATCATTAGATAATATCTTCTTCAGGGACTCAGCATGTTTTTTAGTAGATTACTATCAGGCTGGGAAGTGGGGAGGGAGGAAAAAAAACAGCCTTGTTATTATTTGAATCAGTTTACAGCAACTCATGAATTAGAAGCTCACACCCGAAGGAGTATTTTCAGCTTAATGGAAACAATTTATCTAACACTTGGAATTCTTTACAAGAGTCTCCATTGATAGATGGACATTTCTCCAATGCAGGTACATTTTATGATAGCCTGTTTTCCTGCAAGTTCGCATCTGTTCAAAAGTAAAACCAATAAAAACCAATTTCAGTCTAATAAGGGAACATTGCAAATAATACCCGCCAAATCACAGTTTTAGACACTGTTCGAAAATCAAGTCCAGGAGGATGCCAATGGGTATATTTGTTTTTAAACAACACTTTACTGGTCTCCTCCCAATTAAAGCCAAGGAGGTTACATGTTCGTTTTAGGGGGAGAGCTCCTGTTACCCTGGCAACGTTGATTGCTTAATATTAAAGGAATATTCTGCAAACAGGAACATGTGTTTCCCCCCAATGTTTTCAGAGTTGCCTAAAAAAAGAAGTAATTGTTGAAGATGTGGCTATGAATCCTAAAGTCTTCTGAAAAAAAGATATCTGTCCCCACCTTAAAAGACAACATGAAAATGTTGAAAAATGTCAAAAGCTCATAAGCTTGCATGGCCACTGCTGAACTTATTTGGAGCAGGGAAAAGGTTAAGATATAACTTTGAACTTCTGAAGATTTGCCAAGGGATCTGAGTCTATATGGGCTTAAGTGTGTCTTCTAGTCCAACCACCTCGATTTGGCCCGTGGAGAAACTGAGTCTCAGTAAAAGGAAATAACTTCTTGGACATCACTCAGTGTAGGTCAGTGGGAGATTCTATCTGCTGTAAACTGCATCTACCTGGTAGTATTCTGGGACTGTCATGCACACAGTAATCGCTTAATAAACATTTACTGAATGCATGTACCAGGGGAGATATTTTCATTCCTTTTGAATGAGTAGAGGAAGGAAGTAGAACTCAGAAAGTTGAATGGAAGAAAAATCACTTTCTGGTCCACAGTAGTATTTCTGAGAGGTTGGGAGTCTGGCTGAGAAAGGAAGGAGGAGAGGTCAGAGAATCTCAACCGTGGCTGGAGGCACACTGCCTGAGGGGATTCTTTTGTTGGGAGGCTGGGTGCTCTGGCAGGCACTTCAGATGAGCTTGAGATTCGTGCTGCGTGTCTGGGAGCCAGGGCTTGCTTGCAGCCATGGGAAGCTTGGACAGAGGCAGTAATGGGGTCATCCCCACCGTCATGGGGCAAATCCCACATCTTCACTTTTCCTGTGATTCTCAACAAGTCTATTACCTCCGAAAGCCTCATTGTCCTGCACACGAAAGTAACTTAAGACTTTGGAATGATCTTTTGAGGTTATGTGATCATGTATGGACTCAGGGAATGTCCATTTCAATGAATTCACTTCATTTTAGGAAAATTGCTTGCTTGTTTTGTTCAAAGTAAAATCCCAAACATATCCTGATTTAACTTTTCTTAAGAATTAACATTTCTTTTTATTTGTTTGTTTTGTTTTTTTCGTAAAGAATACAAAAACTGAAATTGTCAAGATAGAGCATTGTCTAGGTCAACTTAATTTGACTCTCTAGAATTTCCCAATTGGATTTTGCATACTGGTGTATTGGATTTGAGAATAGGTGTTCCATTCCGGTTCACAGCAGGTTCTAGTGTCCAAGCAGTTGGTTAGGTCCTGTTACAGTCAGATATAGAATGGCCCCGAAGAGCTCATAAATTGATGTTTGGAGTCGATGTAATTGAGTCATGAGTGTTGTAGTCCTAGAAGTGGGTAAATCCATGGTAACGCATTTATTGGGTGCTCACCCAGGCTGGTAGGGTGAGGCTGGAGAAAACAGGTCCCTGGGAAGCCGCCTTGGGGATTATATACGGTTCCTCCTCACCCTGCTCTTTCTCTTGTTTCTGGCCTCTAGAATGTGTGAGCAAAACTTTGCACTCTCCCTCTCTCCGACAGCTTCTCACCACTACCATGCCTTGAGATGCACGGTCCCCGGTCTCACATGGAATGAACCCCAATTGTGAGCAAATAAGTCTTCTTTCCTGAGTTGCACGGTCAGGCCTTTAGATTATAGCTGTGGAAATGCTGACTAAGCCAGGTCCTCTCCATGATTCAGGCCCAAGGGGGCTCAATGTGTCTCTGAAATTCGGGGTGTCCTTGCTAGGGAAGCACCCCTCCTCTCTGGTGCTCACAATGGAAAGGCAAAGAGATTCTGCCTGCTCTGCCTCTAACCATGTCTGAGGGGCATCGCCAACTATTATTTCCTCTTGTGTATTTTCGAAGTTTGCCCCTACTCACCAAATAAAAGCTAACTTACTCATTAAAAAAAAAAAATGTAGCATAGCCTTAAGTGGTGGCGGATGCCTGTAATCCCAGTACTTGGGAGGCTAAAATGGACAGATCGTAGGTTTGAGGCTAGCCTGGGCAATTTAGTGAGACAGACCCTCAGCAATGTAATGACACCCTGTTTCAAAATAAATAAAATAAAAATAGAGCAGGGGGTTTAACTCAGAGGTAGAATGCTCCTGGGTTCAATCCCTAGCACATAAATAAATAAATAAATAAATAAATAAATAAATAAATAAATAAATAAATAAGTAAACCTATCTAGCATAATCTCTCCCACTGTATCCGTCAGCATTCTTGCACCTAGAATTTAGAGATTGGCCACATAACTGGGAGGAAAGAAGGTTTATTTTCTTAGGATTTTGGGCTCAGTGCATGTGAAGCCGGTGACCGTGGGTCTCAGGTCACGGTGGTGGGAGGCAGAGAGAGGGAGAGCATGGGCTGCGCTCCTCACATCATGGAGGCTGGAAGCAAGAGAGAGAGAGCAGGGGGAGGAGGAACACTTCGTATAATCCCCAACGTCGTACACCCAGGAACCACCTCCTCCAGCTACACCCTCCTCTACACCTACACCCTCCTCTACTCAGCTACACCCTACCGCCTACCAGGTGCCACCCAGGTAAACCCATTACAATGGAGTTATCCACTTCTGGGATTGCAACCTTCACAACTCAATTATATCAAGCCTCAACATTAGCAAATGTCCAGCTCTTTAGGGGACATTTTAACCCAGAGTCTCATCAAAGACAACCCTTGCTGCCACTTTGGGTGCCTCCATGAAGTACTGTTGTGTGTAAATGCACAACATGCCCATAATTTGGAATATACACCCCCAATGTTGCTGGAAACCATCTGTGTTTCTTAAACGTAGTACTCAGAGTAATGTCTAACAGGGCTTTAACTTTTATAAAACAATTTTCCCTTTTTCCCTGTAGGGGATGAATATATAACTTACCATCCAAACAGGGTCACTTCTAGAGGTGAAAAGATGCTATTAATAATCACCCCAGAACAACAGGTGTAACCTGGGGTGGTTCTGGGCAAACTGAGACATGGACACCCCAGCTAAGCAAGACAGGAGCAATCTCAGGTTACCAATGAAGAAACCCAGAGGCACACATTAGCAACAGGCAGCTCTGCTCTGGGAACTCAAGGTTCTGAGTTCCTCTCATCTAGTGCTCTATAAACCTAAACCACCCCCAGGGCCTCTCCCAGGTGATCTGCATAGCTCTGAAAACATCCTAGAGAGACACATTCCCATGCATTTATGAAAACGAGATAACACCTATCTCCCTCCTCTTCTTTCCTCTCCTGCTTTTCTCTTTCTTTCAATTTTTCATTGACCCTGAAGCCAGGTTACTGATATGATGCTCTAGGGCATTGTCGAAAGAAAGGCTCAGGGACTAACTACCCCTTTCATAAGAGGTAGTGTCTGATGTATTGTTTTTATTAAGGTGGTCTGCTCAAGAGAATGGCCTTGTGGGCTGGCACGGATGTCTTATAAGGCTAAACGCTGATTTGAAATAATATCTATAATACACAACAATCAAAACATGTAGGAGCGATTATAATAATAAAGAGGCATGTGGGAATGGGGATGTTTCAAAACCTTCTCCTGGATGAGGGATGAGGGAGCCTGATAGAAATTGGTCCTTTGCTGCCAATCAGTCTACAAAGACGATTCTGAGCTCCGCTTCTGGATCTTTCCTTGACTCTCAGGAAGGATATTTAGCTTCAAAATCCAGCAAGGATGTGCGAAGGGCCCCCAGACAGAGGAGAGCAGTAAGGGGGACCCAGAGGAGCACACCCCGGTATTGTGGCTTAGCATATATGGGTGCTGGACTCTTGCCGACCTTGGCTCCTTGAGCTCCCCTCAGTCACCTGCTGGCTCTGTGTCATTTCCTAAGCTTTGGTCTCCTCATCTATAAAAAGAGTTACTATAAAGAGTAAAGAGATTAAATATACTTGTGCTAGTCACAAGTACTGATACTCTTGATACATAAAGAGACCCATATATGTTCAGGGCATATTATTTTTATCATCGTGGTAGATTTTTGCTGTAAACTGAGACACACACACACACACACACACACACACACACACAGTAGGCCTGGTGTTATGGGTATTCTTTTAAAGATTACCCTGATTGTAGATTCTCAGGGTCCATGCAATTTGATTAGCATATGTGACTCATTCACGAAATCAATGGGATTTCCATTGGACTCTGAAACAGGACTGAGATAAGGGGAGGCCAGGGGGTTGGGCAAAGATCTGCCAAAGTCCTTTTCAGCAGAAGTCCCTCTCTGGCTTCCTCTGGAGGCTGCCTTCTAAGCAACAATCTCCTAGCTTTAGTGTCCCCACGATGGGGACTTTGTGTCTACATTTCCAGTGACTACTCACTAGGCATGTCTATCTTCTGAAACTGGCCCAACTCTTCCGGTGATTTAACCATGGATAAGTAGCATGTGTTTAGCCACGTGATACTTTACCATGGGTAACTAACATGCGGCCTCTTCGTCCAGGGCAGGCACTTTGTCCCGTCCTGTCATCTTTCATTTTCAGCACATCCCTTTAAACTGCATTCAGTTACCCCTCCTTTTGCCTCTTTTTCTTAGAAATAAGGAAACCGAGGCTTATCCAAGACCCCGCCCAGTGATATGCAATTCATAAGGAGAGAGACATACTCTGAACTGACAGTGCCTGACTATAAAATCCAGGCTATTTTACCTTAGTATTTTCATGTTCATTATTAAAGGAACACATGCTCATTGCAAGACATTTTGTGCACTGTAATAAAATTTTCGAAATTTGGTAGAGCGAAAGTGTAAAGAGGAGAGTGAACTTTACCCACACTCTTGGACATAATCGGTATTTTCATGTTGCTCTAAGCCTTCCCTGTTTTTTTGTTTATTTGTTTGTTTGTTTTTGCGGTACTGAGGATTGAACTCAGGGTCATTCTACCTCCGAGCTATACCCCCAGTTCTATTTTTTATTCTTTATTTTGAAACAGGGTCTCACTAAGTTGTGGAGGGCCTCACTAGGTAGCTGAAGCTGGCCTCGAACCCAGATCCTCCGGTCTCAGCCTCCCAAATGCTGGGATTACAAGCATGTGCCACCATGCCTGGCTCCCTGTTGTTTTTTCTATAGGGCTGTGTGTGTGTGTGTGTGTGTGTGTGTGTGTGTGTAGAAGTGACAGTAAAAAAATTTTTACTAAACTACAATTTTTAATTTTTTCTACTCATTTAATATTCTATTATAAATTCTCCTCATGTAATTAACCTAATAGATATTATTTTAAAATTATCATTTATCATTTTTATTTATAATTTTACATCAGGCTATATAATACTTCTTTGCATACATACATACACTTACATGTACACACACACATGTATGTGTATGATATTTAATTGAACCTTTTTCCTTTTAGACATTTTGGTTGTTTCTAGTTTTTCTCAATCATAAAAACACTTAGATGGAAAACTTTGTTAAAAATAATAAAGCCAGGCATGGTGGTGCACACTTATAATCCCAGTACTTGGGAGGCTGAGACAGGAGGATTACAGGTTTGCCACTAGCCTCAGCTACTTAGTGAGGCCCTATGCAATTTAGTGAGCCCTGTTTCAAAATAAAGAATAAAAATAATAAATATCCAGGCATGGTGGTGTGGGTCTGTAATCCCAATACTTGGGAAGATCACAGGTTCAAGGCTAGACTCAGCAATTTAGGGAGGTGTTTAGTAATTTAATAAGATCCTGCTTCAAATTAGAAAACAAAAAGGGTCGAGGTGTGGCTCAGAGGTAGAACACCCTTGGATTGAATCCCCAGTACCACAAATAGTAACAACAACGGTAATAATGATAATAAATCAGAGCAACAGGTGGCTCTACCCTCTGCTGAGTATCTTCCATGTGGCCTACCCCATTTTATCAACTTCCCCAAACGACCCTACAGGGCTATTGTTGTTGCCATTTCAGGGCTAAAAAAGCTGAGGCTTAGAGGGGTGACGTCTATCTTCAAGTTGGACAGACAACGTGAGCCAGAGGGAGCATACAATCGAAGTCTCACAGAAGGCATAGCTGTGTCTTCACTCGGGCCTTCCAACAATCTCTGTGTTAGTTAAGTCTCTTCCCCAAAGAGGTCCCCCATGGTGGAAGTTGAGCAAAGGGCCTCTGTTTAAGAATTTCCCCAGCAGGCAGCAAAGGGACTTCCTCCCAGTCATCTTGGGCACCAAGGAAAGAGGCAGGGGGCCAGCTGCCTTGTGCTTCTGGGCCGGACCCCCTGAATTAGTGTTGTCTTTGCTAGGACAGCAAGCCGGGCAAAATGATCTGGTGTCGCTGCCTCCCTCTCATCTGACCCCTAAGCAGCCTCATTAGACTCTGCCCTTAATCTCTACTCTGCATTCCTGCAGGAGCGAGACTTGGGGACACATGCTGACCTCGCGTCACACGTGCTGTGCTGCGGGCTGGCGTGTGCTGCCTCCTGCAGATGCGTGGGGATTCCATCCACAGCTTCCTTGTCCACACGTTGGAATGCCTCAGACCTGTGGCATGGTGTTGACCCTTTCAGAAAGTGAGCTGTGCCTCTTCCTGGTGCCTCTCTTCTTCCACATTGGTGGAATTTCTTGTTGACAATCGTATTCTCTGGAGTGAACTCTTTATAGAGCTCTTTTTAGAAAGTCTTGCTTGGGTATATGGTTTTTTTTTTTTTTTTTTTTGGTGTCTTTCCAAATTATTTCAAGGATTATGTAATTGTTAATGACTCCATCCACTCTTTCTCAGTAGAACACTTCCAACTCCCAGCCTTAGTTTCTTAAGCCTGCTAAAACAGATTCCCCCCAAATTGATGGCTTATGACAACAAAAGTTGACTCTCACAGTAATGGAGGCTGAAAGTCTGAAGCCAAGGGATTGGTGGGCAGGGCCACACTCCCTCTCCAGGGTCTCAGGGAGAATTCATCCCAACACTCTCTCCTAGCTCTGGTGGCGCCTAGGAATCCTTGGCTTCCCTTGGCCTGTGGCTTCCTCCCAAACTCTGCAACCATCTTCACAGGACTCTCTTTTCTTTGTCCCTCTATGTCCAAATCTCTTTCTCTCCCCTCTCTTACAAAGACACCAGTCATTGGATTTAGGGCCTCCATCAATCCAGGATGCTTTCGTCTAAAGGTCCAAATCCTGGGTGATTTCAAGTCAAGATCCTTAACTAATTACCCATTCAAAGACCTCATTCCCAAACATAGTCACATTTTTGAAGTTCCTACTGGACATGAATTTTGGGAGGACGGATCATACTAGACCACTACCATCTCCCACACCTTTCTTCTTACTATAGAAGGGGGGACTGTGACCTTCTCTCTCCTTCTTTTCCATAGTAGGTAGTCATGAGTAGATATGCCAGCTCATAGACCAAGAGGGTCGGTCTTAAGACATCCTAGTCTGGGATATCCAGTAGAAAACTATCTACACTGATGAAACGCTCAGTGTGAACGCACTAGCCTTATATAGCTATTGAGCACTTAAAACGTGGCCTGAGCCACTGACAGACTGAACTGTTCATTCTAATGAGTTTATGGGTCCATTTAAAGAGCCACATGTAAGCCAAGTATGGTGGTGCACGCTTGTAATCCCAGTACTTGGGAGGCTGCAACAGGAGAATCATAGGTTCTCGGCCAGTCTCAGCTACTTAGTGAGGCCCTCCACAACTCAGTGAGACCCTCTTTCAAAATAAAGAATAAAAAATTAGGGCTGGGGGTGTATCTCAGAGGCAGAATGCCCCTGAGTTCGATCCCTAGTACTGCCAAATAATAATAATAATAATAATAATAATAATAATAATAATAATAATAAAGAGCCACATGTAGGCAGTCACCACCGCCTTGGACAGCACAGGCCTATAGAGGAAGCAGGCAATCTACTCTCACAGTTACCAGGAGAAATGAGTCCCTTTCATTTCAGCCGCTGCATGCTGCAGCCAGGAGACTGGGGCCCCTGGCCTTCTTGAACGGCTGTGAGTTTAGAAAAGTTTTGCATCTATAAACGACTGAAAAGAATCCAGAGGAGAATATCCCATGCCCTGTGAAAATTATATGAAATGCAAATTCTGGCATCCATGTAGTTTTATTAGACTCCAGCCATTCTCTTAACTGTCCTGTTGTTTCTCATTGCTTTGGTACGAAGAAACCTGAAGCATCTCGCCTGCAAAGTCCAAAATATTTGCTATCTGGGCCTTTACAGAAGAAGTTTGCAGAGTCAGCCTCAGCTCTAAGTCTTTTAACCCCACCTTTTTTGTAGAACTGGAGACTGGACAAGAGGTGCTACACTACTGAGCTACACCCCCAGCCCTTTTAATTTTTATTTTGAGAAGCATCTCGCTAAGTTGCCCAGGCTAGCCTTAAACTTGCCATCCTCCTGCCTCAGCTTCCAGAGGAGCTGGCATTTTTTAAGTGAGAAAGACCATAGGTCAGGAGAAAGAAGAAAACAGGAGTCTTGTACCTTTGCATAGAGGAGATGTTGTTTCATAATGTTTAGAAATTAGGTGCCACTATCGAAAGCACACGTCTGATTTGTGAGGGATAAATCAAAAGTATGATATGGCAAGAAGTAGTAGCTCACTTTTTCTCTATATGGAAAATAAAGACAGTTGTTGCGTACTGGTCATCATGGCTAGGGAAGAGACCCTGTATAAACATTCAGATGAATGACGAGAAGTGTGAGAAGCTGATAGAACATTACAATTCAAACTCACTGCAGATGAGCAATATGTTAGTAAGGATCGTGTGCAAGGGGTGTGGGTGATGGGGCCGTCTGGGAAGCATGGGGGGGGGCCCTCCTTTCTGAACTTGTTTCTTTCCATTGTGCAGACCAAGATGCAAGTGCATACAAGTGATGATTCCACAGGGAAAGTATCAGATCTACTTTAATTTATATGGTAAACATCAGCAGCCAATCCTTGCTAAAATTTTCATATATGAATTGCTATGATTAATTAAGATTGTGTTGCACTCCATGGGGACATGCGTTGGTTGGGATTTCCTCTGCACCTACTGCATGCTGGGTACCAAAGTACAGAGACAGTTGGCCTGGTCCTTGTGCTGGAGCCTCTCCCCTAGCTCTGTGAATAGGGTATAGAACCCAAGGCAGCGAGCGGTGGGTCCCCACGCTCTGCAGCCCAGGGCAGGGGGGGCCCCGTCTTCTCATTCTTAGAAACCCACCCTCTATTGCTTCCTTCCTTCAACCAGGTGGTGCCGATTCAACTCGAGGGAAAGGAGAACTTGAACCACATCCAAAGGGAAGGGATGCTGTAATTAGGGAAGTGGAAAATAGAACTAAGCCCAAGGAATCTGTTTCTGACTGTTCCTGTCTGTTCCCCAGACTGTAAACAGGGACGCGGTGTATGCGTGGTGTCCGAGGACTGCTTGGAGAAGAGACCAGCCTGGCGCAAGTCAAACACTGGGCCTCCGCCCAGTTTGATTTGTCTTTACTAATATCTCGCCATTGGTTTCTTGGGGTCCCCCGTGGTCCACACCGGCCTTGGTCACCCATGCAGGCCCTTCCTGGCTCTCCCGATACTCTCCTCCCTCTTTGCTTTGCCGTCTGTGGTCCTCTACATCCTTCTTGTCTTTGTTTGGACCATCAACCTTCGTCTATGGTTTTGTGTCTGTTTATTTATTTATGTGTGTGTGTGTGTGTGTGTGTGTGTGTGTGTGTGTGTGTGTTACTGGGGATTGAACCCAGGGAGATTCTACCTCCAAGCTATACTCCCCTAGCCCTATTTTTTATTCTTTATTTTGAAATAGGGCCTCACTAAGTTGCAGAGGGCCTCACTAGGTAGCTGAGGCTGGCCTCGATCCTGCGATCTGATCTTCCTGCCTAGCCTCCCAAGTACTGGGATTAGAAGCGTGACCCATTGGAGCAGAGCAGGCTGTTTTGTTTTGGTTTTTGGCAGCAGGACATTGCTCCTCAAGTTCTCTTTCTCATCTGGAACATGAAGAGGGAGACGCATAGTCAGTGCCCACCCCGCGGGCTGCAAGGATGGCGAAGTGGATTTATATTACTTGCTTGCACAACGCCAGCCACGGTGAACTCTTAATAATTGCTTATTCTTAGCAAATGAGTGGAGGTTGAATGAAAGCAAGGCAGGGCAGCAAAGCGAAGGCTCTAGATTTGGTCATGCAGAGCTTGGACTCTCTCCTACCCGTGCTTCTCAGTACTGGGGGCACTGGACTGCATCTTCAAGACAGAGTGGTCTTAGGAGGCCAAGACAGGAAGATCGTAGGTGTGAGGACAGCCTTGGTAACATGGTAAGATTCTCAGCAACCTAGTGAGACCATGTTTCAAAACAAAAACATTTTTTTAAAAAGTGGCTGGGGTATAGCTCAGGGGTAAAATGCCCCAGATTTAATCCTTAATACTATAAAAAGAAAAAAAAATAAAGACAGAGTGGGCTTTGGAGGCAGCCAGGCCTAAAGCCTAACTGTATTCTAGCTAATTTATTAGGATGCCGCAGATCTTTCTCTGTATAATGGGGACAATAATAGGCCTGCCTTCCTAGATGGCCTCAGGGTAGAAGGCAATGTCTACCGTGTGCGTAGCGCGTGCACACGTACATGTAATGTGTGCTCAATACGTGTCAGCTACGCTGATGATCACTAGAGCTATTTCTCCTTAGTACTTCTTCCGGGCATCTAGTGCCTTCCAGGAAGCAGCCAGGTGTTATCGAAGGCTCAGCCAAGGATGGTGCAGGGAGAGACTGACGTGGCCTTCCTCGCCATGCAGATTAGGGGACCCTTTTGCCCTCTCTGTAATTCTCTGTAAAATGGAAAAGACTATCCGGTCCCTAAGATTCTAGGGAAAAGAGACTAAGGACTGTCTACAGGAGCCAGTGATGCACAGCGAGCTCTCCGCCAGCGCCATTGCCGCGGCAGCCCTGTTCCTTACATAATCTTCCGCAGCCTCCCTGGGCTACCTCCTTGGCGGTGAAGCCCCGCTGCGCTCCCTCTTACCCACGTGCCCCAGTTAATATTTCAAACGTCCTGAGTTTCTAATTGTGGCGAAGCCTAAGAACCACCTAATCCGCCCGTGTATTAACTGCTCTGCCTCCAAACGGGCGTCCCTGGACCGGCCGACACTTGCTGAGTTAATAATGACTCGATTCATTCCTCGCGCCAAGTGCAGGGACCACATAATCTGCAGGGACAGAAATAACTCCTGTAATTAGAAATGCCTGAGGGAACCCCCCACAAAGAGCCTTGCAGCTTGGCATGTGGGAACCCCCTGCCCCCGCTTCCCCCGCCCCTCCCGAGGGCACGGAGCCTCTGCTGTTTTCTAAAGCCCGCTCAGACCTGGCATCTTTGAGAGGCCAGTTCTCCCAGGGATGCCATTCCATCCCCAGAAGTATGCTCGGCAGGAGCCCGGGCTTCCCGGTGCCCCGGGGCTAACCCCTGTCTCCACAAACAGGCCCCCTGCACGCCCTGGCCTGCAGCCTCTGCAGAGGCGGAAACCTCCTGCTTGCTCCTGCCGCCCCTCTAGGTGATGACAGGGGGAGGCTGCCCACCCCTCAGCGTGCAGGGCCCCTTCCCAGCCAAGGCGGAAGTTGTGTATGAGGAAAGGGAAGCGCCATGATTGAGCAAGCCAGGGCCAGCCCACGCTCACTCTGCGTGGTGAATGCTGTGCCCGCGGGGGCCCGGGCTGTGGAGCTGGAGAAGGAGCAGTTCAGGACTCACCAGAAGTCAGGGGTCCTTCCCCAGCCCCTGCACAATTAAGCTGAGTGACCCTAGCATGAGAGCCGGAAGCTCTTGGAGGTACCCATTCCTCCGTAGCAGCTATGGGGCGTGTTCACGAGGCCTGGCTTCCGACACCTCTGTTCGAGTTTGTCTCCCTCTTTGCAGAGGCTGGCATAAGGTCACATCAGCCCATGTCTATGCAGAGTTAGAGGATTTCCTAAAGGGGTTGAAAGGGCTGCGAGGCTATGTCCAACACTGCGGGAACAGACTCCTCTCACACCGGCTGTGCAGGACTCACATCCAACGCACAGGTGGAGCTTGAGTTCTGGCTGGACATGCAGTTTGCCCTGACTGTCACGTGTGTAACAGGGACACACACTCCTGCAGCTTTCTCCCCTCCCCAGTGTGTGTGTGTGTGTGTGTGTGTGTGTGTGTGTGTGTGTGTGTGATATTGGGTTTGAACCCAGGAATGTTCTACCTCGGAACTACACCCTAGACATTTATTCATTTATTTACTTGTTTGTTTTTGTGGTACTGGGGATGGAACCAGGGGCATTCTACCTCAGAGCTACACCCCCAGCCCTATTTTATTCTTTATTTTGAAACAGGGTGTCACTAAGTTGTGGAGGGCCTCACAAGTTGCTAAGGCTGGCTGGGAACCTGTGATCCTCCTGTCTCAGCCTCCCAAGTACCGGGATTATAGGCGTGTATCATTGCACCTGGCTAGTCTTTTTTTTTTTTTTTAAGGCTTTTGTTTTGTTTGCCACGAAGTGTTAAGTCTGTTGGTTGTACTGAAAAAATAACCAGTGGCATGGAAAAGAAAATGGGTCTTTTTGTGTGAACTGGGTGGGGAGACTGACTTCTGATGGGAATTCTAAACCCATCCACTCTTGGTACGGGGAAGGGCACATTTGGGAGAAAAGGATATGCCCTTAGAGGGAGACTGGTCAGAAAAGCTTTCCCTGGCCGGCTGTGGAACCCTAAACAAACCATTTCAGTTTCCGGAGCCTCAGGGAAATGTGGAGGAAAACAATGGTATCCACCTCCCCTGTTATGGTTGCGAGGAAAAAACCGACTGCTGTTCCTGAAGTTTCAGGGCCATGGTATGAGTTCCATGAATGGCAGCTTCCAAAGACTTCTCCATTGTTTGCATCTATTTGGTCAACAGAAGGTACTTGTTTCCCTAAATAGAGGGGATTGGACTTTACATTGAGGAGAACCAAGGCTTTTGATCCATTAATATCATTTATAAGATTTTTGTTATAAATTAGTGTAATTGATGAGAATCACTAAGATCCATTAGTATACTGGAGGTTGAACCCAGAGACATTCTACCTCTGTGCTACACCCTAGTCCTTTTTTTTTTAATTTTGAAAAAAGGTATCACTAAGTTGCTAAGGATCTTGCTATGTTGCTGATGCTGCGATCCTTGAACCTGCAATCCTACTGCCTAAACCTCCTAAGTATTGGCATTACCAGCATATGCCACTAGGTCTGGTATTTAAGATGTTTTTTAAAGGTGCAAAAATATGTGCATATGTATGTGTGAACACATGTTTGTGACTACATGCATATGTGTGCACACAGGTACAGATGGGCTTGATCGCATGCACACCTAAGTGCCTGTGTGTGTGCATATATGTGCGTACGTGTTTGTACATGTGGGAGTGGAGCCTCAGCAAGGCAGGCCTCAGAGGTGAAACCAGGCCTGTCTAGGACAAAAAGGGAATCTTCCTTGAAAGACACGTCAGCTCCCATTGCTGCTCCACGCTCTGCTGAACCCCAGCAGTGATCACTCCCATCAGATAAGCAGCCGGATCTGGGCTCCACAGAGCCGGTCAGGTCAGCAGTTGCAGAGTCTCAGCAAGCCATTGCCCTTCTGGGATCCTCTCCATCACCTCCAGAGCCTCCGGTACCCCACCTGGGTTTCTCCTTGGATTCCAATTCAAGAAAGCTGCGTTCCCTTGTACAGGAAAGAAAAAGCTAGTGTTTGCAGGTGTTCTACTCTTTATTTTACAATGTTTCAAAATGCAATATTTATATGATTTTATATCTTATTCCACAATCTTTAGTAGAAATCAAATATTGATGAATGATTATGTTCTCTATTAAAACTATGTATTATTTATTAAAATTGTATCTTACCTATTTAAATTATATATCATTGATTAAATATATATTATGTATTAAAAGTATATATGTATACTTTTAACAACATAATACATAACATAACATAATGCATAATGCAGAAGATAATATATAAATTAAGAGTTGACTCTTGTCAGCCAGTAGAAGCCAAGGTCAAAGGACACCAGAGCTGGCCAGTTCCCATTGGTAAAAGCCAACTGTTGAATTTTCGGGAACTTGGCAAACCATTGGGTTTCACCTTGATAGTTTGAATTCAGCCATGGTGGGAGCATTTACACTACAGAAATTGGCAAATTTGAGTTCCCATGTCCCCCTCGAGTGAGCTGATAAGTGTTTGTAAGCATGCACCGTGTGTGTGTGTGTGTGTGTGTGTGTGTGTGTGTGCGCGCGCGCGCATGTATGAATGTGAGCTTCGTTGATTCTCAGCTGGGTAGGTCACCGTGCACACACTGCTGTATTATTTTATTTCAAGTTCACTGCAGTCTCTCAGCATGGCATTTCCCACCTGTGTGATACTGAGCAAGCCACTCCATTCTGTAGGGTCCAATGCCCAGGTACATGGCATTTGCTACACACAGCTCATGGTATTTGAATCACCCTTCACATCAAAGCTGTTTGACTCTGGGTCTTCAATCTCTCACTTAGATGATGGGAAGAACTGTCACTACAGCACAACCTTGTCCGAGGATAATAAGAGGTCCTGGGCTCCAGCTCCACACAGGCTGGGCCTGGTGGAGGGACGCCAGTGACTGTGAGGGCCTGTGGCAGGTTGGTGGTTGTGTCCCATCTGAAGGAGCACTCTTGTCCATCATGGGTGGGGGATGGGGAGGTTCTGTCTGATCTTTCTTATTTATTAAGAAGGAAGAAAATATCTAGGTTTTTGTTTGTTTCCTTTTTTTCTTTTTTTTTCAGTACTGAGGATTGAACCCAGGGGCATTCTACCTCTGGGCTACACCCCCAGCCCTATTTTATATTCTTTATTTTTGAAACAGGATCTCACTAAGTTTTGGAAAGCCTCACTAAGTAGCTGAGGCTTGCTGCAAACTTATGATCCTCTTGTCTCAGCCTCACAAGTACTGGGATTACAAGCCTGTGCTACTATGCCCAGCTTCTAGATTTTTTTAATGCAAAATTTCTTGGTTTTTAGAATATCATGAAGCCAACTCATGGCTCTTCACTAGTCACAGGAAATCATGGATAGCTGAGCATGGTGGTACACACCTGTAATCCCAGCACTTGGGAGGCTGAGACAAGAGGAACACAGGTTCAAGGGCAACCTCAGCAATTTAGCAAGACTCTCAGAAACTAAATGCTAAGCCCTTGTTTCAAATTAAAAAATAAAATAGGACTGCAGGTAAACCTTAGAGGTAAAATGCCTCTGAGTTCAGCCCCAGGCGCCAAATATTTATCATTATTATTAATATGTTGGGGGGTCAGAAGAGCCCTGATCTTTTCAATTTCTTCTGCTTGTGAGTTAAATAAAGAAACATTTGAGGTTTATGGCATGGTGCCTTCAAATCAGAAAATACAAGTTAGCCTACATCAAGGAAGAGACATACTTAGTCACAGACTTTGGTGGAGGTCTCTAATTGCAAGTTTCAAGTGGTACTGTGAACAAAATTACTCTTTGAATATTACAAAAACTGAAATCCAAAGAGATGGAATAATTTGCTCAGAGTTACCAATGCTCAAAGAATCCAGGCATATTTAAGTACTTAATAAGACGGGTAGTATACGTGGCCACCACATAGCTGGAGATGCCGAGGTTGTTGCAGTTAGTTGGCTAGTAGGTGGCTTGGGTGGAATTCAAATCCAGTCTGCTGGTTCTTTAACCAACAGTCTCAGCTGCCTATGATTAGAATTCAGGACTCGTGAACCACCACACCATCTTCCTTTACCAGCTATCTCAGCTGCTGTGCATGTGAGTAAGTTGTTCACTACACACACACACACACACACACACACACACACACACACACACAAAAGCTCTGCTGAGAGATCAACTGATGGTGGAAATCCAGCCCACACACTAATCTCTGAGCTGCATGCGCTGCTATGAGGGAAAGGTGAGGGGCTCCTTTTGCCCAGAAGGAGTGCCCTCTTTTAATTTGAATCAAGAAGCCCTGCAGCTTCCTAAGATATAAAACAAATGGCTTGCCTCTTTGCCCAAGTGGATCTAAGTCACATTGTCCAGGATTAGCAAAAACTGGGGGACATCTCCTCTCTGCCACTCCTACCTACAAGAACTTCCCACTGTTACAACTCAAGCTCATGCCTACACTTGAAATCCAAAGTGTCCTTGACCTTCCTCAAAGGATCCCTAGCAGAGAGGAAGGCGTGGGGAGGCCAAGGCTGGGCAAAGCAAACCACCATGCTTGGCAGCAAGACCCTGACTCCAGGCCACGCTTAGCACTGTGCCACACGATGGGGCTTATTATTAAATCTGAGCAAAAATCAAAGCCAGCTGTAGGATAAGCAGGGCGCTCTGCACGCAGGCAAACAACACCCACTCTCTTGCCAGGCCTCCTCCTCGACTTCCACAGGCAGGCCTTTCCCTGTCCCATTCAGCAGACATTTCCTGAAAATGCACCATGCAGGCACAAGGACCTCTGCTCGAAGGAAGGGGTGGAAGGGCAGTGGCTCTAGGTAGGAATGAGGAAGAAGGGGCCACCAGAGTCACAAGCAACACTTCTGCCAAGGGATGGTGGCTGTGGGAGAGAATTTACAGTTGGAGCTTGTCAAAAGAGGGGAGTTGCCATCCAAAGGGGAGAACAGCTCAGCCTGGGGCCAGAGCAGCCTTGGTCCCACCCTGAGGACCTGGAGCTGGCTTCTGGAAGCAGCAGGCTCTGTACAGGGTGGAGCAGAGCCTGCCAGCTCATTTCATAGTAAATTATTCAGATGTTAATTGCATTGTAAACAAACCCGCTGCTACCTTTCTTTCCTTTCCAATTATCATCATAAAAATGTGTGGGTGCAGGGAGGAGGGAGGGAGTGAGCCCAGAGCCAAAATGGGAAGCTGGGTTGAGGCTCCAGCTTTGGCTTCCAGAATGAAGGGGGCCCCTCCCCCCGCCAGGGCTGGATGTCTGGGCTGGGACCAGAGTGAGGCAGGCGGGAGACTTTGGAACCCAGCCCAGAACTCTGGGACTGAAGATGTTGGTGGGTCTGTGCCACACAGCCAGCACCCCCCCCCCTTTTTCTTTTCTTATCTTCCCCCAGCCCCCTCCATTGCCTAGTGAACTGTTTAGAGTCACCCAGCAAGAGCTACAGATGGTGGTGACACCCTTTCCTGCGGGGCTGCATTGGAGGGAAAAGCGTTCTGTTCTAATGTCGCATAGATCACAGCCTCAGGTGGAGGCAGAAAGCCTCCCGAATCCAGGGGGAGCTAAGAGTGTCGAGCTTTCCTCCTCTCTGGTCATCCTCTGCTTCCTGATGCCTCTACTTGCTGGTGCGAATGGAGCGGCACCTGCCAGCCAGGGCGGACCCCGAGACCGGACTGGAGCTCAACCCCACCGCTCTCAGTTTGCTCTGAACTCACTCTGTGCAGAGAATCCCTGTCAACTTTACAGTGTCAGCCTCCCTCCCCTCTCTGCTGCCTCCCCCTTAGAAATGACTGCAGGCCTAATTAAAAGCAATTTGCTTAGTCTTGTGGCATCCTCGGGCAAGGGTGGCGCTCCTCAGAGCAGAGGCCCATGCCAAAGGACAGAAAAAGCCGCGCAGATGAGACAGAGAGGAAGAGGAGGCACGCAGGGAGGAGCAAAGACGACTTGCCCCATCTGGCCCCTATTTCGCATCTACCACACCAGCCTGATCTCTCTCTGCCAGCAGGTACCAAGCGGCAGGCAGAGTCAACTGTGTTGACTCATTCTGGAATAATCTGCACCCAGAGATAGAGTGGTCCTGCCTGGGGCTCAGGTTCCTAAGTCTAGGAAAGAGTTTCTAAGTAAGGCCCAAAGTAACCCGCCCAGGGACACGCCAACGACAAGCTTGTCGAGGCCCCGCTGTGATTGGCACTGGAAGCAGTTTGCATGGTCTAGAGCATGGCTCAGCCTCATCCTCAGCCGAGGATGGACTTGACAGGAGCTATTTCCAACATGACTTGTTCAAACATCCACAGAGGCCCCGCTTCCCTGTGTATCATGGAGACTCTGTCTCTGCAGCTATTTCATTGGCCTCTGGTGACCCCAGGGTTGGCCAGTGACCTCCCATCCATGACCCTAGGGAAGGAGGAAGATAGAAACACTCTCTTCCTTTCTCTCTGTCTCCCCCTCCCCTTCCTCTCTCACTCTCTCTATTTTTTTCTCTCTCTCTTGTCTCTCTCTCTCTCTCTCTCTCTCTCCCCTCTATATATTTCTTTCTCTCTATTTCTCTCCTCCCCCATTAAAGAAAATGTATTACTTAGTATTACGATGATGATTCTACTTTGTGTTGTTTTTTGTGGCTAATAGACCCTTTAAGATTACGAGTAGATGTTCACATGTTATTTTACATGGCCTAGTCTCCATTCCTCTATACCTTTGGAATCTTACTAAAAATTTTCTTCAGAGTTTAGTCCCACCCCATACTCTGCGTCTGTGTGCCAGGTGAGATCTTACATCCAGTTCCAGAGTAAGTCATGTGGCCCAGGCTTGACCAACCAGAATGCCAGTATCTCCAGCTAATGTGAGTGATTGGTTCGAGGGTGAGCCCCCAAAGCCAGCCTAGCCAATCAACTAGAATTCCACTCTCATAGCTCCAGAGATTGGTTTACATAAGGACATGTGACCTAGGTTAATTAAGACAACTTGAATTCATAGATTTAGATGGGAGGTTCAAGCAAAAGATGTAATATACATCTTAATTAGGATGCTAAAATTTTATCAGAAATATTCCATATTATCATAATATTGACAGATATCATAATATTGACAGATGAAAAAGATTCAACTGCCCAGGTTGCTAAAAAACATACTTAAAAGTTTGCCAATGACTGAATTGAAAATTGGTTTTTAGATTGAAATTAAATATAAAATAAAATAAGTTCTCTTTCTCAAAGGCTCTGGCTGCATTTCAAATGCTTGAAAGTCACCTGTGGCTACTGGCTACTGTACTGGTACTGGAGAGCACAGGGATAGAACATAGAAAATACCTAGAAATATCTAGAAGAATCTAGTAGTAGGTAGAAAGATGTGGGAGGTGAGAAAGCAACTCAACGTAGTGCTCAATTCCATAGTAAGAACTTTTTAAGTACATCCTATGAAAGGATTGGCTTGGATTCTGATACTTCCTCTGGCAGTTATTGGTTATGCAACATGAAAGAATTATTTAAAATTTTCCCCAGCCTCCATTTACTTGGCTATCAAATGGTTATAACAAAATTCACTCTGTTAGCCAGGTGTGGTGGTGCATATCTGTAATCCCATGAATTAGGAGCCTGAGACAGGAGGATCATAGGCTCAAGATCAGCCTCAGCAACTTACTGAGACCCTGTTTCAAAACAAAAAATAAAAAGGGCTGGGGGTATAGCTGGAAGGTAGAATGCCCTGGATTTAATCCCAAGTGAAAAAAAAAATAAGGAAAAGAAAAAGAAAGAAAAAAAGGTTGATTCACTCTATATGGTCCTGGTAAGGAAGGTTACTATTCTGAAATTTAGTAAATGCACAAAAATGGGAGCTATCACTAAATCGTCAAGCCTGAATCTTAAGGCGACCTCTCTCCCAAAGATGCTCTTTACATTAGGCAGAATATCTTGTCCAACTCAGAGACAAATAAAAAGATGAGAAGATGGCAAAATACAAGATAAATGAAACGATTCACCCAGTCTTTAGGCTTGGCTTAAGAGTAGCAGATACTTTTTTAAATCACATTATTTAATTGCTATTCAGGTTGATGGGAAAGTTTTTACAAATGTTTCTTCTACTATGCAACAGAGAGCAAGGACTACACTTGTTTGCACCTATGCTATACCCAGCTGTGATAGCTACATTACATTCCTACCTACCTCAGTCCTAGTCTCATGGAGCTTTGGTATCAGTTTTCTAGTTTCACTGAGAAGCACCTTATTTGGCAATGATCAGCCAATATGTGGTAGAACTAGGACTCAGCTTCACAGGTCTCAGAAAGACAATAAAATCAGGAGTAACATTAAGATTCCAGGTTGATACTCTCGATCGGAATTGAGTTTTTCTCATTAGTGGTGACTAATCAGTTATTTAGGTATTAACTGATTTTCGTGGCAATTATGTCTTAATTTCAAGTGAAGAAAGTATGGGATCCTTGTTCAATTTTTCCAGTCAGCTCTTATTCATAGCAGAAAGAAACAGGCCTGAGGACAGAGCTTGCTGAAGAATTTCTGAACTATTGACTGTGCTTTTTATTTTGTGGTTCTTTTGATCCCAACAGTGTAGTAAGAGCTTCTTTTATCCACGTAGACCTTGTCCCACATACTGTCAATCCCACAGGAATTTCATTTTAAAAATAAAAGTGGCATCATGGAGTTATGGCCAAGACATAGCCACAGGAGTGTCCATCACAACATTGTCTATAACAGTAAATTTTTAAAAATAGATGGGAATTGCCCGATGAGAGGAGATGATATAAATAAGTATGGCTACATTTGCAAGAAGAGATATGATATCATTGAAGATGGTAGTATAAAATAAAAATTGGTATATATCCATCATCTTTGGGTAAACAGGAAAAAAACAAATTATAAAAAAAAGCATATGGAGTATATTTCTATTCTATTAAAATAAAAACTCCCCTTCATATCATCATCAGGGTATACATTCAAGTGTTAGGAGTCTTCTTTCTGGGCCATAGCGTATTATAAGTAGTTTTTATTTTTTCCTTTGTGCTGCTGTCTATGTTCTTCTCCTTTTCTATAATGAAAATGTATGGATATTGAGACCCAAATAGAAATACATTGAATTTTATCTTTCAAGGCATCATTCAACAAATTGGCTATACCCTGAATTTCCAATTTTTTACAGCTATGAATATTAGTGTATATAATATGCATATATATATATTATAATTGATAACAGCCATGGAGTATTTATTATGCAGTGTGTTGGTGGGGGCAAAGGGAGTGTGAGAGTTTTATACTATGTTTCTAGTCTTTCTCAACATGGGATCCAGCCCACCTACTCCACGAAGCACAGCAAATGTCATGTCTAGGACTCAGGACTCTTTGAGGGGCACACAGAAACATCTGAATTTCCTTTAAAATCAGAAGGAACAAACAAATATAACCCAGCTGATGTAGATATAAAATTTAAGTTTCCTTTTTTTTTTTCATTCAAAGAGGGGCCAAAGTGCCTGGACCCACAGAAGTCACAGTGTAGCCTTGAGTGGGGCTGTTCCCATTTTATGGAGAAAAAAAAATCCATACTTGAGTGGCAAACTTTGTTCAAGCTGCTTCTAGTTCTGTTTCTGCTTCTAACATTGCCTTTTCAAACCATTATTTGCTGGACATGGTGGCACATGTCTCAGTATTTGGGAGGCTGAGACAAGGAGGATCACAGGTTTGAGACCAGCCACAACAACTTAGCAAGGTCCATTGCAACTCAGCAAGACCCTGCTTCAAAAAAAGAAGATAAAATAGGGCTCGGGGTATAGCTCAGAGGTAGAATACCCCTGGATTCAATCCCTGGTACCACCACCAAAAAAAAAAAAAAAAAGCATTATTTTTCAAGATCTCATATATTCATTTTCCTAATAGGATCAGGACATTTGCAAAATCACACTCTTCCCTTTTGTAGCTGTACTGGCAACCAGGTAATTCTGCATGAGCCCTGAATTGACAACCATGTGGTTGTGTAAACCAGGAGCTCTGCACAACACATGTTGATGTCTCGTTTGCATCTCTCAGGAGAGAAAGTAAGAGCCTCAATGAGCAAAAGTCTATTAAATAAGAAGCAAATATTCATTGATGATTATTTTGTGACTGGCTAGTGAACCCTCACTTGAGGTCAGCAGCGACATGTGGGGTCAGGCTGGTTTTCTTTCCATTTTTGTACCAGAATCAAGAACCTGAAAATGTGACTGCTTTAAAACATCTGTCTAAAAATTTAACTCCTGATTAAATAAAAATCACAAACCAGAAAGATGAAAACAGAAAACCATTTGGGAAATAAGAACTCAAGCTAAGTGGCTGTTTACCAGGAACCCCTGCATTTTGACTCCTGGGGCTGGCCATGTTACAGCAGCCAGCATACTTCAGTTATAAAGGAACAAATAGTAAATATTTAAGGTTTTGTTAGACTTATAGTCCCTGTCACAAGTGCTCAGCTCTGCCATGAAAACTAGAAAATAGCCATGGTCATTATGTAAGGAAATGAATGTGACAGTATGCCAATAAAATTTTATTTACAAAACCAAGTGGTGGGCCAGATATGACCTAGAGGCTATATAGTTCATCTTCTCCTGGCTGATAGTTCTTAATGTCATTCATTACCTCAATAATTATGAACTGAACACACAAACCATTGTGCTTGATTTGCACAAACTCCTTATAACTTCCAAGATCCTTGAAGCAGGGCCCTAACTTCTTCTCAGCTGTCATGCCTTGCATGTCTTGGACATTTTGGCCTCCTTTCTGCTCTCCAGAGAAGCTTGGCTCATTCTTACTCCATCTTCCTTTTTCTTGCAGTTTCCTTCCCTTAGAATAGGCTCACTAGATGTAGCAAAGAAAAAAAATGGGGGATGCTTAGTTAAAATTGAATTTCAGATAAGCACCTATTAATTCCTTTAGTATAAGTATAATCTATGTACTATTTGGGACATATTATGCTAAAAGAAATGTTTCTGTGCAATTCCCGTTTAACTGATGTCCTATACTTTATTTGGTAATCCTACCCCAGAATATCTTACTTCCTGATCTCTACCTGGCTACCTGGTTCTTATGCTTTGGTGCGAATGTCACCCCTCATGGTAGCCTGTGCCAGCTACCCTTTTCCCTTGGTTTCCCCCTCCAGGCACTTTATCACTCTAGCTGTCTGATTTTCCTTATTCCTGGTATAACCTTATGTGTTTGTTTACTTAACTGATATCTGTCTGTCTCTCTATAAGAGCGGGGACCTTTTATTGTCTAGTATTAACTGATATCTGTCTGTCTCTCTATAAGAGCGGGGACCTTTTATTGTCTAGTATATCCCAAGTGCCCAGAACAGTCTTCAATAAATATTGGTTGAATGAGTGAATGACGAAATGAATGAATGCTGTTTCAATGTTAAATATGCCCCAAAGAGATGAGGATAGAAGTAAAGCTAGCCTCTATTAAGCCCCAAGTATATACCATGTGTGGCCCAGATACTTGCTCTATCCTAAATTCCAAAGGCTTATATAAAGTAAGTTCTATCCTCAGTTGAAAAAGGTGGAGACAGAGGCTCCCGCATGCTCCATGTCCCACTCAAGGTCTCCAAGGTAAAGTGGTTCCATCTTTTTAGCCCAAGACCCTAGAAACCCCAGAACCCCTAACAACAGTCTGTGAAAAGCAAATGTATGAATATTGATGGGTATTTTCTTTGACTTCCATTTTTTTTAAATTGGTGCATTGTAACCATACATTTTAATGAGGAACAAGCTGGTAGAGGCATACTTGCACACAGCACTCATTTAACCCTTCCCCAATTCTCACTCCATTCCCTCTCCCTCCCTCCTTCTCGTTTTGTTTTAATGATTGACTTTGATAAGTTTGTGAATGTATATCCTGTGCATTAGGGTGTTTCCCTCCCCCCTCCCATCAGCTTCAGTTAGGTCACCTTCTTTGCTCATCTAAGGTTTCTCCTTCTTCTTTTAGAGTCCCTCCTATGACTTCTGTTTAATTGAAATATAATAAACATGGGGCGGGGTGGGGGGTATGGTGCAGGTAAAAAGAGAAAGCATTTCACTTTGGATCGCTCACTAAATAAATTCTTCTTTTAAGTTAACTCAGCAACTATATAATATGCTGAACAATGGTCTCAAAATGAGTGGTTATAAAGATAAAATAGAATAATAAAATAAATAAATAATAAAATAAAATAAAGCCAAAAAACCCCAAAACCCTGCATTAGCCCAGCTTCATTCGTTCTCCCAGTACAGTCTGTGCCCCACACAGGATAAACATTGATTCTCACTCTACGGTGTTCCCGGGAAGAATTCACCGAGCCGCATTTGCCTTTTTTCCCTCTTCTCTGGCCCCATCTAGAATATCTAGAGCTCTGTATCTTCCAATCTGAAATAGCCAAGAGCAAGAAGAAACTGGAATGTGTAGGTCTAAGTGAAAACAATCCAGCCTGAAAAGCTCCATCCTCTGTGATTTCAACCATCTCACGTTCCGGAAAAAGCAAAACTCCGGGGACAGTAAAATCATCAGTGGTTGCCAGGAATTAGGGTAAGAGAGAAGGAGGGATGAAGAGGTAGAGGAGGATGTGTAGGATGGCGAAACTGCTCTGTATGCTGCAGGCAGGATGGATACATGCCACTGGACATTTGTCCAGATCCATAAAAGGTACAACACCAACCTGGAACCCAAGTGCCAACTACAGACTGGGCAATAGTGAAATGCCGGTATAGGATCGTTCATGGTGACAAAGGTGCCATTCTGGTGCAAGGGTGTCGAGAATGTGGGAGGGCGGAGCTGCGCGTGTGCAGGGACAGGGTAGACAGGAAATCTTTGTAGCCTCTGCACAATGTTGCTATGAAACTGAAACCATCTTAAAAAAAAAAAACAAAAAAAAAAACTAAAGTTATAAAACCAAAAGCCAAGGAGTCTGTTTTTCTGCTTGCATTTCTTTGTAAGAAGAGGGTGCATTGCCAGTTGCCATATGTACAGAAATGTGGCAGGGTTCACTCATTTTCGTGGGTTCCCTGCCCTTCGGTGGCCCTGTGCCCACAAAAATCATGTATAAAGTGACACACACTTTGTTCGCCATCCAAGAACACTGATGCACATCTACAAACTGTACATCTGAAGGATCAATCTTATTGATTTCCTTTTTGTCCAAGTGCCTCTGTCAGAAGGAACACAAAGACTTAGCCCTTCTCCCCCGTCCACAGGCATGTTATTGGATTACCGCAGGTTAAATGGGAACGGCCATAGCTGTTTGGATTATTTTTATTTTTAATTTTTTTAAAAAGAGGATACAAAAGAATTGTCCAGTAGGCTTAAATAGAAAACCATATGTAATGTTCTAAAAAAAATTCGCTAAATTCACTGATACTTTGAAGGAGTCCCCATGAAAACTCAGAGTAGAAAACTGTTTGTGGCTGTTGTCGTTCATTTTTGCCAGGGATTTAAATTGTGAATGGTGAATGAAAACAAGGTTTGCCGAGTAGGATCGGTCAATCAATTAATGGATGATCCCGATGCATGTCACAGCAACACCCACACAGCTATGCCCCTCAAACTGCACGTGTGTGAGAGGTGGATTCCTTACCGCCCCCCGCCCCCCATCTTTGGGTTCAGTCTAGGCTTTCTTCTGAATGATGGCATCTGGAAAGAAAATCTCTCTGGCTCCAGAAATTGTCTCAGATGGGCTGTTCTTATGGTGCCAGCTTGCTTCTTCAAAGAGAACCCGGTGGAATCTCACCCTTCCAAACAGACATGGGAGATAAGACGCAGCGGACACAGACGCATGGACTGAGCTGCAGGTCTAAAGTGGGCTTGGCAGTAAGCTCCCTCCCCTGCTCCAGTCTCGGCGTGCTCCAGGGCTGAGCACACCTCCAGCCAATACCAAGTGCATGTGTGTTGAGGGGGGGCGTCGTTCTGGTGCTTCGTGCCACCAATTGCCTCGTCCGGTGGCGTCCTGTTTTCTCAGACTTTGTGCATTTGTGCTGATGCTAACGTGAAGGAAAGATTGGAAATTGTGACATCCAAGGCTGACGGCTTGTTCCACGGAAGTGTTCCCTTTTGTTATTTCCTTCCTTTCGGCCTTCTAGAATTCTCACTCTATGGGCGGCATCCCGGAGCCAAAACTGCTGTGTTTGACCAATGCTAATATTAAACCTCGGCAGGCCCCGAGGGTCCGCACCTCCCCACCCAGCACACCTTCGCCACAGGAGGAATGTGCCTTTTCCTGAGGTGGGGGGGGCATTAATTCCGAGCTCGGTCCACATTTAGCCTGGTGTGCTTTCCTGGGCAAACAGTGCTGACATTTATGAAATCTAATTTAATAAATGCCCATGATATAGCATTCATTAACATACCGCAAAATAGCTCCAGAGTAGCCCATTTTAATCAAATCAATTGTTGTTGCCGTTACCAGGGACCGATCCTTTATTAAGGGGAGGCAGCGGCCGGAGTTTGTTGGGGGGTCTCGGCAGCTCCGCCCGCCCTGCCGCCAGGCGCCCGCACCTCTCCGTGTTTGCTCCCGATATGAGAAGATGAAAAATTGCTGATCGTACATCATCTCCATAAATCTTACCGACAATAAGTCATAAAACCGTGTGTCCTTACATATGGCGGGCGCCCGGGGATCCAGGAACCATATGTGAAGAGCAGTGCCTGGGAACAGAAAGAAAAAAAAAAAATCAAAAATTCTGTTGCATATGGAAAACTTCTAGAACTGTGTTCTGTGCCTGATGAGAGTAGGCCTCTTGCTCTTTCCCTCACCTCCCCTGTTTTATTTATTTTCTTTTTCTTTTCTCTTTCCTCAGCCCCTCAACCCGGGGGGGCTGCCTCTTTTATTCCAAATTACCACCGGAAGAATTCCCAGCGCGCTAATTAGGAAATTTTGTGGTTTGCTAAACTCCCTCTCTGTCTGTCAGGCAGAATGAGTGAGTCATCACCCCCAGCCAGGCAGGGCCCAGGTACTCGGACTTTTGTGCAGGGAACAGGGGCTCTTGTTTTCTCGGGGCTGCTCCCAGCAGGCCAGGCCCTAGCCCGATAACTGGCCCCCAGTTAATGAGAAATGCCTGCTTATTTTTAAAACTCAACTCCTTTTCCTATCTCTCAGCTAAATGAAAGGTGACAGAGAAGCTGGTCTTTCAAGCTCAGCAGGGCTGAGCCTATGTTCTTGGGAGAAAATGAGGTAGAAACACCCAGCTTCAGGTTGGGAAGGAAAATGCTCCCCGGCTTTCTGACTTAGACCAGTTGCATGTTTGAGATGTAGAAAAGCATGTAGTCTTTTTTTTTTTTTTTTCCTGTTTTAAACAATTGCATTATTTCTTGCCTCTTGTGCAGGACCAGACCCACACACATGGGAGAGCTCCACTCTTGCAAGGCAGCTGGTGCTGGGGTCTCTCTAGGGTGAAAAGAACCTCTGGAATTTATCATGTTCTAAGAATTCCCATTTCCAGGCTCAAATACGGATGCTTTATCCCAGAAGTAACGTGCACCGGGTCTCTTCAGTAGCATCTTATCTGGACCCAAGAGGGAACACTCCTTTCCTGAGATATTTTATCCCAAAGTCATAAACAAAACCAAGGTCTCGATATTTGGTCAACAAGAGAAAACACTTGGAAAGCCAGGCAGGAAGTTTGACGGCCACAGAGGGAGGAATTGGATGACTGTACTAACCCAGAAAGGGAAGTTGGCCAGGCAGGCTGGGAAGGGGTGGGGACCCTCACCAATCTCTGCCCCTGCTGCCCTTCTCCCCTTCCTTCTTCTGTCTCCCGATCCTATACAGCAAGCCCACTTTGAGGACCATCTGATGCCCAACCCAGAATAACAACACATTCAGAGGAGCATGTCTTGGACCTCTGCCTCACTCTTGGAGACTGGCTGGGAGAGGGAAAAGACGTACCCTCTTCACCCTCAAAATAGGGTGGAGATGGGGGCTGGCAGGAGCCCTCCTGGTATTTGGCACCAAGTATCAGACAGGCTGACTTTGTGCTATTCTTGTGCTAATTATTTTACCAAGTGATATTTGATTGTTTCTATAAAAGGTTGATGTCAGTGTAATTCACCACAGGCTTTTTAAAGACCTCAAGATGCAAGAAAGAAATGCACCCAGAGTCCATTAAAGAATTAGGTTCTATTAATGCCGGAGTCTGCTGAAAGGAGCCATAGCCACCTCCTTGAGCTCAAATGAAAAGGAGGGCTGCTTTCCCTAGTGGAACCTTTTGCTCAAAGAGAGGAGGAAAAACCGTCTTTCCATTTGTGAGTTTGGCTCTTAACAAGTCATGGGAATTCTGGCATTTTGCAAACAATGCCTTTGACTGGATTCATTTTTTTTCTAACTTGAAAATAAAGTTGCCTGCAATCCCAATACTTGGAGGGGCTGAGATAGGAGGATCACAAGTTCGAGGCCAGCCTCAGCAATTTATCGAGACCCTCAGCAACCTAACAAGACTCTGTTTTAAAGATGCACAGGACTAGGGGTATAGCTCAGAAGTAAAATGCCCCTGGGTTCAATCTTCAGGAGAGAGAGAGAGAGAGAGAGAGAGAGAGGAGTTAGTGTGCTGATGTGGAAATACGGATACTATGATTGCTGGTATAGTAACTATTATAATACTTCCCTAGCAGACAGCATGCTACTGTCTTCAATCCTCCACAAGCGACAGTAGAAAACTTCCTGATCTCCCTTTATCCATCAAGAAATACTCACAAAGCAGCAACGTGGCTTCCCCGGCTTGGCTGGCATTTTCTGACCAGAGCAGCTTCGAATTCTATTCCGCTGTCTTGTCCTTGGACAGAACTCAGGCTTTAGTTCTAGGAATTTGGATCATGGGGTTCCCAAGTACATCTGCGTCAGTTCTTCTCTTTTGCTTCTGTTCCAGGGGCAGGGGGGCAGGGGGAGACACTTCTGCCAGGATGATCTGTATAACTCTTAGCTTTCAAAACGTGATTCTATGAAAGTCACAATAAATTGCTGATGTTCCGCAATGGAATCATCAACCACTTCCTTTTTAAAAAATTCTTCTGAATATACTATATCACAGTGAAAAAAAAAAAAAAAAGCAGAAGCAGTGGCATTTCGAAGAGTTTATCCAAATGAAATGCATTTATCATACTCCTCCCTGGGGCCCCGACTTGTTGACACAGAGCCTGGCACAAGACATTGCCCAACGGGCAAATGGGGGCGGTTCAACCCTCAGTTCCTGAAGCCCCCCAACCCCCCCAGAGCACCTAGGAATCAGAGGCAGCTCTGAGAACGGCCCAGCTCTCATGCACGCAGCTCAGTCGTCTCCCAAAGGTGTCCCTGTCTATAATTATTAGCAGTGAGTAATCGCGGCTGCTTCTATCCCGTGCGGTCTGCAGAGGCCCAGGGGCGCACACAGCAGCTGCGGCCAGCCCGAGCTGGTACATGCCCTCCGTCAGCGCTGCTGGGAGGGCACAGGTGCTGAGCTCCGGCACACCCAGACACATGGCGCTTTGCTGAAAGGAGACAGAGAAGACCTTGCTCAAGGGAGATGGGCGCATGGTAGGAAGCTCCGATTTTTATGGGGAGCCATAGGATTCGCCAAAGGATTCCAGGGGGTGGCCCCAAAGGACAGGGGGAAACTGACTTTTGTTACAGGGTCTGCGACTTGAGAGGAGGAAACTAGCTCAGGGCATGTCAAGTGACCAGCCCCAGAGCTATGCAGCAAGGGAGAGGAGGGCCCAGGAATCCAATGCAAGCCAGATGGACTCCGTAGCCCATGTTCTGCTAAAAGGCCACTGGCAGAAATGAGGGTCTGGCTCCTGGAGCCCAGGAGCAGAGCTGGCATTGGCCTGAGGCTGCAGAGGGTCAGAACAGAAGTGACTTTAGAGCTGCAGGAGGCAGATGGTCCAGGATGGGAGTGCTGACCACGTTGAGCCGTGTCCACATGGGGCCATCCCCAGCCACAAGCCAGACACCCCCTAACTCAGGGGGATCGTTCTGTGCCGCACACAGCTCTGCTCCTAGACAGCAGGAGAGGCTGTGAATGGCAGGGATCCTCAAGACCCAGCGCTCTCCCACTCTCCCTGTTTTCTCTCCTTCCTTCTCCAAGGACTTGTTGACTTTCTTTCTTGGGCTAGGAAAGAAAAGAATGCAACACTAAGGCTATCCCTGCCCAGGTGGAGCTCAGCGTTGGGGTGAGTTCCTGCATCTTCGAGGTGGACTCTAAAGCAGATTGCTGAGATTTCTAGCTGCCCCCCTTTCAGGCATGTGGACTCTTGAGGTTAGTGACGGACCTGTGATGGTTTTGTCCAGTGTGAAGGGACACAAGCATGTGGCTTATGGATGGAAGCCCTGGGGAGCTGGAGCAGGACTCCCCCTGCTTCTCTTCCCCTGCCTTAGTGACTAAAGTCACCCAATCAATGTGGAGGTACTGTGAGGTTTGAACAGTCTGGCATACTATTGCAACACGTGAACAAGTATCCCAAAGGAGTCCCTTGATCCCAGAGTGGGTACAACGTGCACATGTATCTTTGTTTTGGGTTCCTGAAATTTAGGGATTGTTTGTTTTTGCAGCAGAACATAGTGGATATTTATTAATAAAATTGCTCTTTGCTTTTTTTTTTTTTCAGTACTAGTGATTGAACCCTGGGGGATTCTACTTCTAGAGTAACACCCCCAGCTCTATTTTATTTATTTATTTTTTTATTTTTGAAACAGAATCTCACTAAGTTACTATGCAGTTCTGGCCAGGAACCCGTGATCCCTGTCTCAGCCTCCCACGTAGTAGGATTGCAGGCGTTGCTTTTTGATCTTGGCTTCCAACCCCATCCTTTCTCCTTGCCTCCTCCTTTGGCCACACTTTCTCTGTGAGAATTTGGTTTTCACACTAAATTTCCAATTTCCATGTCATATTGACTTCTATGCCCTTCTCTCTTGTCTTGAGCCTGGGTAGAACAGGAGCAGGACAAATGTTTGCTAAATGGATAAGGGAATGGTGAAGTGAGCAAGGTAATGTTGGTCTGTGGTCTTGACCAGAGAGGTGGAGAAAAGGTGGACCGGTGAGCTCAGCCTGCTGAGTGGATCTGCCCAGCTTGTGGTGAGTCTCGGCTTGTGGTGATCTGAACTCGGGGCTACTGACCACAAACTTCAGCCTGTTGCCATTCTGCCACGCCTACTGACTTCCCTTCGGTTTGCCCTCAATTTGCTGGTTTCTTCTCCAATGGGTGATGTGTCCTGATGACGTGCTTCACCCTCGCAACAAGCCTTCCCCTGGGATAGCTGGGCTTGCCTGTGCAAAGATCACTAACCACGCTCTTACTAAGAAGGAGAGGAACTAATACTATTTGAGTATTTACTAAGTTCCAAATACCTGGTCCCACAATGGATGTTATCTGTGTGAAAAATTCATAATTATTGATATATGTTGTTTTATTTAGTTCTTATAACCCTATAAAGTAGGTTGCGTCCTTCTCGCTGAGTAAAAAAAGAGAAATAAGGCTCAGAGGGATTAAATGGATCAAAGTCACATATCTCATAAGTAGCAGAGCTGGGATTTGAACCCAAATCTGATCCCATAATGGAGGCCCCTAACAACTCTTATCTTTATTTTTTATTTTTGATACTAGGGCTTGAACTCAGGGGACTTCTACCTCTGAGATACACCCCCAGTCTTTAATTTTTTATTTAGAAACAGGATCTCTCTAAGTTGCTGAGGTTGGCCTCGAACTTGTAATCCTCCAGTCTCAGCCTCCCAAGTACTGGGATTACAGGTGTGTGCCATCACACCTGGGTCCTCCTTAACAACCTTTTTAGGGGTGCATCTTGTTGGAGGGAGTATGTGAGTGTGTGTGTGTGTGTGTGTGTGTGTGTGTAAGAGAGAATATGAGAGAGAACAACTTGGGGCTGGCAGTGACATAGGGGCAACTTTTCTGTACTTGCTGTTTATCCAAGTTTGTCACTTGTGTTTTTACAGGAAGCTGTAAGGACTTCCTGCTTTAACTCTCACAGATGCAGGCCCTGATAACTCCCCTATTTACATACCTAGGGGCAAGGCGAAGCCCTGAGCTGCTGACTCTTGTGGGATTTCTGGACAAGCTCTGATGGATCGCCTCCTCCCCTATTATCTCTCGCAGCCTCCCAGAGCTGGCTGGCTGTGGGTGGGGGAGGGCGGCCTTTCCTCTCTCCCTAGTGTGACAGTTGAGCCCTGCACAGGCCCTGGGCCCTTTACAGGTGACCTCCTTCACTCCTGACAGCTGCCTGGCCCTGTCCATAGGAAACTGCTATTTCCATTCTTACAGCTGAGGAAAACAGGGTTTAGCTTGGAGCGGTGGTTCTCAGCTGGGAGGAAACCAAGAGGAGGGAAGCCCAGAATTCCATTCAATATCCTTCCATGCCCAGGACAGCCCTATAATAAAGAAAGACAGCCCAAATGTCAACAGTGCCCAGCTGGAGAAATTTTGCCCCAGAAACTTCAGAGAACATCCAAGCGATAGGGCTGGTATTCGAACCCACATCTGCCAAAGCTATGCAGTCCTCCTGACGGAGAAAAGATAGAGCTGAGTGCCCTGACAGCAGCAGGATCCCTCTCCAGGCTGCACCAGGCAGCTCATCACCGGCTCAAGCCTGACACCACCTTGACCCTGCCTAGCTACCCTCCTCTCTAAAGCAGCTTCTCTCACTTTCGCAGAATTCGGCTCCTTACACCCCTCCCTGAGGCCTCAACATTAGTGCAGTACACTTTCAAGCTTTATTTCTAACTTACCGCAGATCACAGACCTCAGAATGTGAAGACCTGGCTTGGTCATCTGAGGCTGCCCTGATGTGTTTAACTCATGCAGAAAACACCCACACTGTCCCAGGTCTATGCTAAACGCTAACCCTGCACGAGAAAAAAACAAAAACAAAAAACAAAAGCAGGACACAACCAACACAAAGTGAACTATTATAATAGTAGTAACAACAACAACCACTAGCACACAATGGGCTCCTTATACCATCCGGGCATCATCTCATGTAATCCCCTAGTTACCCTCTGAAATATATGTGTTACCAAAGGGTGCAAGGGAAACAGAAAGTGGTACCCAAGGCTGCCTGTGTGATTGAGGAAGGCTACCCCGAGGTCTGAGTGGAGACATAGAAAAGGAGTGGCTAGGTGGGCCTGGGTGGTACCGATGAATCTGGTAGCACATGGATCCATGACCCTGCTCACTTTCTAGAAGCTTCCATCACTCAGTTCAAGTCTATAGGGTTAAAAAAGACTGAACAGATTCCATGGACTCTTACCTTCTGCTCCAGCAACATTGCCAGGCTTTCCCCAATGCTCATTGTCAGACTTGCAAGGCCTCCTTGAACAACACTGAGATTGGTTGTCCGAAATAAAGATGCCTGATCCGGATACCTGGGAGGAAACTCAAAAACTAAGAACACAAAATTTTCAATTATTGAGACCAATCTCCAGGCCCAAATCAGTAGGAAGCAGATCCAACAAACATAATCAATTAGCCAGTGACTAAATCAATTAGTCATTTACACGAGGGACAGAAAATCACGGAAACAGAGAGGTCCCAGACACCAGGGGTTCACAGTTCTATGGTACACTTGTAAGGACAGCAGTCAGGAGCACAGTAGAAAAATAACCTCAAAGGGCCTGTGGCTGGCGAGGGAAAGCACAGCTGAGGGAGGGAGGGATTGGTACATGAGGTGAGACCTAAGCAGGTATCTGGGAAAGGCAGAGACAAGAAGTCTCTGAGCACATTCCTTTCGGCAGCAGGTAAAGATCCTAAGACCAGTATCTCAGAAAGAGTCGAGGGAAGCTGGGTTCAAATCAGTTTGGAGGTCCCAGGACACCATGCAAGGTCCCTCATTGTCTGGTCCCGACCTCCCTGCAGAGAGTCACCTCCAGCCTCCCTGCCTCCACCAAGGCCCACTTCACACCCCAGTCTGCGGGCCCATCATGGCTTGCAGCCTTGGTCCATGCTCTTGGATCTGTGAGAATGTGCTGTCCTCTCATCGCAAGACAAGCTGCTCTGCACCCTATATGAGCAGCTTAAGTATGGCCTCCTCTGTGCAGCCTTCCTGTATTTCCACACTCTTTCTCCTCTGCTCTCATCCACATCCAGGACCTACACCATGTTGGCTGCCCCGGCTGACTCCTTCAATGGAATGCAAGCAGCTCCTTTAGATCAGGGATCTAACTTTATGTAATCAGCCCCCCCCCCCCCATATCCGTACATTCTGCATCCATGGATTCAACCTACCAGGGATAGAAAATATTCAGAAAAAAATATTGCATCTGGACTGAACACTTTTTTGTTGTTGTCATTATTCTCCAAACAATACAGTAGAACAACTATGTACATAACATGTACTTGACATTGAGTGCTGTAAGTAGTTTACAGATGGTTTAAAGTGTGTGGGAGGATGCACATAAGTTCTATGCACGTACTGTGTCATTCTGTGCCAGGGACTTGGGCATCCGCCAGACTTTGGGATGGGGGTGTGCGCGATTGGAAAACTCGGGCTTAGGTGCAGTCCTAGTTATTAGAAAACATCATAAAATATGCATTCTTCTACAATTATAATATACACATTTCTACAACTCTTTCTAATGTGCTAAGGGCATTTTAGATGATACCTCATCCAATCTTTGTGACAACACTGGAATGAATTCGGGTTTAGGGACTCATTTCTTTTGGTGTGCCTTCCTCTAGTTTAGTTTAGTTTCAGAGGTCCTGGAATCAATGTCCCATCAATACCGAGGGACAACTGTGTTTCCTTCCACATCTGTATCTAGTCAGGGCATAACTCATGAAGAGGCAGGAGTTACTCATTGACTAGGTGCGGAATTGAACTAGGAAACAAATACCCTTTGCAACAAGCAGGCTTACAGGGATTTCGGATTGGTTTGGAGTTGCTGTGTTCAATATCATGGTCCAATAGCATATAGCTATTTAAATTAATTACCATGCAATCCAGTTTTAGACTGCATTTTCTCGTTGCACTAGCCACACTTCAAATGCTCAATAGCCCCACACAGCTGGGGATGATGGCATTGGATCAAGAAGCTATTGGGCATTTCCATTGTCTCAGGAAGTTCTACTGTGTGGCGCTGGTCTAGCTCCCAAGCCCATTCTCCCGTCCCAAGCCCATTACACCGTATTCCTCCTCCCCACCATTGCTGCAGTCTAGCTTTTGGGCGATTGAATATCACTGTTTGTTCAGTGCCAGCAACTCCACAGGGATTGTCGAGCGGGAGTTTGGGAAGGAGATTGCTACTCTGTGTAAATCAAATCGCTGCTCGTGGGTGGGCTCTGGGCCTGCAGCAAGGGCCCAGCGGCTGCTGTGTTAAGACACAGGTACCTGTCATGAGAAAAGCCAGAGCCAAACTGCCCAGCGAGCTTAACTCAGCTCCCGTGGGCAATGCAAGGTTCAGAAGCACCTGGCAGACTCAGAAACCCAGATGTCTCCAGCCTTTAATTGAAAATGTTCTGAGTGGGCAGAATAAGGACATGTTTCTTGAGGGGAAAAAAGAAAGAAAGAAAATGGCTACTTTTCATAGGAGCGTGTAGTTTGCTGATTCAGTTAAAAGGCAATTATTGAATCCCAAGATCAGTGGATTTCAAATATCATATTTTGTCTCTTTGAAGTGGATCCTTCAAATGCAAGCCCAGTGCATAAAGAACATAAAAAGAGGTGCTGTTCAAGTTGGGGAGTGGGAAGGAGAACGTGGACCCCTCTCCTTCGATCTGTCTCATGTCATCAGAGCCAAATTCCAGGAGCCACTCACACTGTGACTAAGATGGTGGCTTCTGGCCCACACCCACAGTGGATGGGGGTGTGTGTGATTTGAAAACTCAGGTCTAGGTGCAATCCTAGTTTTTAGAAATCATCATAAAATATGCATTCTTCTACAATTATAATATGCACATTTCTACAACTCCTTCTAATGTGCTAAGGGCATTTTAGATGATACCTCATCCAGTCTTCCTGACAACAGTGGAATGAAGCCTTTGGGTTTGGGGACTCATTTCTTTTGATATGACTTCCTCTAGTTTAGCTTCTGGTGTATTGTAGGGGTATAATATGTTGTTTGAGAGAGAAAATGTAAGGGAAGAGGGAGAAAAGGAGAGGAAAGAGGAAACAGGAAGCACATGAAAAAGGAAAAGAAAGAAAGGAAAAAAGGAGGGAGTGAAGGAAGAAGGGAAGAAAAGGAAGGAAGGAAAGAAGGAAGGAAGGAAGGAGACTTATGATGGGGCATTCATTATTAGTTCCAGTTCACAGATAAAGAAACTGAGGCAAGCCGGGTGTAGTGGCGCACACTTGTAATCCCAGCATTCGGGAGGCTGAGACAGGAGGATCTGCTTTCGCAGCTAGCCTCAGCTACCTAGTGAGGCATTCCCCAACTTAGTGAGGCCCTGTTTCAAAATAAAGAATAAAAAATAGGGCTGGAGGTGTAGCTCGGAGGTAGAATGCCCCTGAGTTCAATCCCCAGTACCGCAAAAAAAAAAAAAGAAACTGAAGCTAAGTGTTTTAAGGGACTTTTTAAGACAGTGAAGTAGTAAGCAAGGGAACCACAATACAATCCATGTCTCTGCCCTGAAGTGCATGCTTTTGACCATGACCCCACCTCGTCTCCCAGTTGGCTTTTTCAAGTAAAAGGCCACATAGTCTGTGCACCTAATTACCCATATTCTGATGGCATTGGCTTCTTGGTACATGTAACTCTAAAGAAAAGTCTGTCTCCCTTGGAAAAGGAAGCGCACCTCCTAAGATCCTTGATCTCACTGGGTCCCTGCAATGACTTACCTGTCTCCTCACATCTCCGCTGCAAATGGGTGGAAAAGCAAAGCTCATGGACTGGTTGTAAGATTGACTGAGGCTTCCGTGAAAGGGAACTTGGAATCCCCAGTCTTAGGGTAGCTAGGTACCCTGGATCGGTGTATCAGGACATCTGGGGGTATTCTTATGAATGTTCCATTTTATAATGAAGCTGTATGTCTGGAAGAGTGTATTGGGGGGAATCTTTGACATGAGGGAAAGATGAGCGATAGGATGTGTTCCTGAGATTGCCGGTGGGACCTCCTGGGGCAGGCTGAGCTGTCGTTAATGGGTCGTGCTGTGGCCATGATGTTAGGACTAATTAAACCATGAGTTCAGTGAAATCCCAGTCGCCAGAGCATGATTACGTGACTTCCTCCCCACCCCAACACACACACACACACACACACACACACACACACACACACACTTTCAAAAGGCTTGTAAAAGAACAAAGCACAGTTTTTATTATCGCAAAATCTTTATGGATCGCCATCCTTGAGGTGAAGTTATATCCTTTATGGTCACATTTTGGTAGTTTCCTTAAATTATTGAAGGCATTTCGTAGGGCCTGCACTCTTAGAACAGAGCAGGGAAAGAGGCCCCTGTCCCCCGTCTGGAGGTGGTTAATGATGGCATTCCTTGTGCAGAGCGTCCAGGACACTGAGGTTAATAAAACCCGTAGCTCTTCTTCATGGGTACCAGGGGATGGCAAATGTTCAGGACTGTGCAGGACCTCGGCTTAATGTTCCGTGTGAAGGATAGCGCTGCCAGAGACGCCCTCCCTGGTGCCAGCCGCGCACATTAGCGCATGCTGGAAAGGGGCTGAGCAAACCAGGGAAGTTAGGTGTGTCTCGCTCGGCTGGGTGAGATGGACTGGCAGCCTCATCACCCTCTGGTTTGAGCTCGGCTTCTTGTTTAACAAGAAGCCGGGAGAGTGTCCTGTCCCCAGCCCCTGCTGTTCTGAGGTGAGAGCAAGTCCCTCCAGATCTGGTATGCCTCCTTCCTCCTCTATCACCAGGAGGGCTAGATCTGGCTTTGGGCTCCTCAGACCCTTGTACCTAGGGAGGACCATAAGGTAAAATGTCGGATTTGAGGTTACAAACACAAGCTTTGGGTCATTGGTAGCTGGAATCCAATCCTAGTGATAACCTGCCATAGATAGAATGATTGGACTCTCTCAGAATCCCTGTATTGAAATCATAACCCCTACTTGGTATGGTGTTGCATGTTTGAACCTAACACTTAGGGGGCTGAAACAGGAGGATTGCAGGGCTGAGGGCTGAGACTTGGCAATGTAGTGAGACTCTCAGCAACCTAGAGAGACTCTGTTTCAAAACAAAAGATAAAAAGGCATGGGGGTGTACCTTGGAGGTAGAATGCCCCTAGGTAAGACAGATAAAGGGAGAGAGGGAAAAAGGGAGGGAGGGAGGGAGAGAG